>JAQGAX010000048.1:0-29663 GCA_034698105.1 Plectus exinocaudatus | reverse complement strand
TCGACTATTTAGAGACCGAATCGGCAAAAACTAATGCTGTTCCCGGAATCTACAACATCGATTACCTATATTAAGCCTAACTTTCATTTTGACTTGGGATCCCCTTTAAAAGGAGTATGCTTACTACATACTAGATGCATCCGGTATGCTGATACCGATGCCCTATCTCTGGTGAGAATGTGGCAGAGGTGAGCAAGTACCCAGTGCTTGCGTAACCATGGAGTAAAGTTACGTGACCAGAAGAGGTACACGGAAACCATTTTTGGAAAAAATATTAGGCTAAAATTGATGTTTGCAAAGAACAGTTGTGTGATTCAGTACAACTGCTTTTTGAAAAAGGGGTAAACACTTAATTTTATCTACTAAATTTGAACGGAATTAAAAATTAGAAAATTTATCAATTAATATTTGCTCTTTTTTCTCTTTAGACATCAATAATATGATGACTTCTAAGTTCATATTTTCGTTCTGATCATGTTTTGATTCAAGTTTCTCTGAAAACTAATGAAGGTCATGCATGCAAAGCCTTTTAGTGGTTCGAAATTTCAGGAGGATCTCTTCGTGCTTGGCGGCTACGCATTTATATTCATAACTATACTGATCGCTCTTTGCTTGCTTTATTTTTTCTGCTGCAGTCGATGGAAGAGAGCCCGCAAAAATCATGCCTCAAAGCTGCAAGAGCTTTATCAAACTCTGGCCTTACTGTATCAAAATTTGGACGGACAATATAAGCTAAATAAAGAACAGCTGCGCATACAAGACAAGGTACGGTAAGCCGCAGGCAATTCCAATTGCAGAATATGTATATAAATGAATCAGGAAAACTTGATAGTGGAACCATACATGTAACAGTTAAACAGTTTGGGGGTATCCGAATCCGAGAAAAATGCCTGAACTCCCCCCACCAATCAGAGAAAAGAACCTGTATCTCTCCGGAAACCCACAATACAAATATTCAGGCAATAAATTTTAATAATCAGAGAAAAAATTAGCGGGAATTAACATTTTTTCCTTGATTATTAAAGTTTTTTGCCTGATTATTTGTATTGTGGGCCGCTTTCCGGAGAGATACAGGTTCTTTTCTCTGATTGCTGGGGGGAGTTCAGGCATTTTTCTCGGATTCGGATACCCCCAAACTGTTTAACTGTTACATGTATGGATGGAACATCCTGAACTCGATTCCCGCTGTTCGCACCATCCGTCGCACCTCCGCCACGACTGATGTCGTTGGTACAAATAGTGAGACATGTCTTACAGTCCAGGTGAACAAAGAAATAAACCCTGCGACAAACGAATGTATACTGATGGGATTTGGCTTTGTAGGTCTGCCTTCCCAGTTGCATTGTTTTGCATCAGTGCAGTGTGTCACGATATGAGAAAAAATTTAATTTAATTTAAATCAATCGAAGTTAACATTTTTACTTAATATGATAATTTTAATTACTGCTAGATTTCCAGAAAAGGATTTAATTAAAAGAAAGACGATTGAGTAAAAATAATCAAAACTTTGTACCTGAAAAATGTACGCATTGTGAATGATATTCTGAGGAAAAAAATCTTGCAGACAGTTTTGGGGAAAGGAAAATTTTGCAATATATTTCTCGGTATGCTAGTTTCTGAAACACCTCATCGATATATCGCCGTCAAATCACCTCGCAATAGAGGTTCTTTAAAAGATGAGGAACTGCTGTTGGAAGAACTGATGGTCAGAACAACCCTTGGGCATCATGTCAACGTTGTCGAATTTATTGGAGCCGTTTTTGCCACTAAGAAACTTAAAGTTATATACTTAGTGACAGAGCACTGCGCATTAGATCTACAAAGCTACCTGCGCTTCCATCGCGGAGCATGCCTCACGGACACTTATAATTCTTATGATACAGTTTATCAAGATCAACAATCCTTTTTTGAAAACAACGTAAGTCGTGGACAATCAGCAGTATCAGACATGTGCACGGGTTTCGCCGTAGGGGGGGGGGGTATGGCGGGTATTCTAGGTGGGGTATATACCCCATCCGCCTATAGTAAAAAAATTTTTTCGCGCCATCTTGGCGACCTTTTTTTAAAAAAGGTCACCAATTCTCGGTCTCAGAAAAGCACTGTACTCCCCCCTTCTCATTGCAATTTTTGTCATACCTCCCGCGTGCACATGTCTGAGCAGTATGCAGCCCTAATATAAAACTTGTAGAATTTTTGTGCATTAGTGGAGCACCGGTCCGGTATCAGAACCAATCCAATGCTCAGGGGAATCGGTGCCGATAGATTTTTTTAAAACATAAATGGTAATCGAAAACAGACGCGGATTCATTTTAAAAAGCGAATGTTTGCTCTCTAGAAATCGGGCGGCAGCCGACAAGAATTCAACCGGCTTTGAACTTCAAAATGTTCAGCTGCTCGTGCATTGTAAGTGCCGCTTGAAAGAAATATAGTATGTTATTTCGGAGAAACGACAAAATCTGTTAGATATAATATCGAAGTACTAAGATCAGCAAAGTGATAACCAAGATAACCGATATTATTTGTTATTCGATTCCTAGTTGTCTTATTTACAATACCATATTCGATTACGTCAATGTTTTATATGCGTAGTTTGTATTTTTTAGACTGCTGTAAATAGAAAGGCGAATCAATCCATTCCTCTTCTCAAAACTGACTCCGCAAATGGAAAGTCGAATCAACCCACTGTTCCTCTTCTCAAAATATATGATCTGCTTTCATTAGCATTTCAACTTGCGAGCGGAATGGAGTACATAGCAGCGAAAATGGTATAGAGGGAGAGGAATTAATTCTGCCCCCCACAATTACTGAAAACGGCCCCCATGGTCGATAGACATCCGAAACTCACATCCGATAGACATCCGAAACTCACATCACATCCGAAACTCAATAAAATGGAACTCCAGATGGTTTGGGACGTAGATATACGTAGGTGTAACGGGTGTCCGAGGCCAGGGGGGTCTGACCCCCCTAGACCCCCGGTTACACATATGGACGTAGATGTATTGCAGAGGTGGGCACGGTGGGTCGGCCAAGGGGGGTGATGAACCCGATTAAGGGAGGGGATCATCCCCCCCCTAAAAAAATTTCGGACCGCTTAGGGGGGGGATGGAGCTAAAAATTTCCAAACCACTTAATTGTCCCAAAACACCAAATTTTTGCATTTTTATGCATAGCTTTTGAATTCAACCACTTTTAGGCTTCATACCAAAGTTGCACACCCAGAGGCGGGTACAAATTTTAACATGATGTTAACAGGCGGGATGTTAACAAATTTTTTTAGAAATTTAACTATGAATGATGGAATTTTGTGCAAAATCCAGTAACAATAGGTTTGAAAGTAGCGCACAAGCGAAATCGGCTGGGGGTCGAAGGGCGTGTTCTAGCGTATTTGGCACCGCCGGAGGCGAAATTTTTTAGCAATAATAGTCTTTTGTGGCTCAAAATATTGGTTCCTCTGCTCCTTTCAATTGCCACAGATAATAATTTGACCGATTTTCAGCGCCGCAGGCAAAAAAATTTGGCACTCATTAACTGTTTCTATTGAGAAAGTAACAAATTAGAACGCTGACTCAAAAGTAGATCCAATTTAAAGGAGTACATCTGGTAATTCTAACTACCACCAAATAATTCATATTTAAAAGACGAAGTCAAAAGCGAGGAATTCATTACCGATATTGAAAACGATTCCTTTCCAATTATTCGAGCAAAGGGCTTCAACATCGCCGTAATAGCTATTGATGAGGAAGGAACTTTCGCAGATAATATCGCAAAGGAGACGAATCTGCCCGCACCCACTACCGAGCGAGAGCTCATACCGAACGAAGCGAGAGTTCGGCGCGCTCAGTATGCAAAATTGACCGAGGGGAGAGAAATTTATTATACGGTAGCAATTAATCGCTCTAGGACTTAAGAAAAATTTGGTTGTATCGTCAGTTAATACTAAATTTTTGTTGCATTTTGTTGAATTTAAGTTGAAAAATCACAATAGACGCAGGATACAAAAAACACTGTACTCCCCCCTTCTACGTTAACAAATTTTCATCCCCCCCCTAACCTTCGACCCCCAAGGGGATGGGACCTCTAAGGTGGGGGAATCCCCCCCCCAATCCCCCCCCCAGTGCCCACCACTGATGTATTGTAACCCCCAAATCAGACCAAACCATTCGAGGCCCTCGACTTTTGGAATTTTGGTAATGCGATCCATCAACTGCGGAGCGCGGTTACATGTTGATATGAGGAATGTCATACCCAAACGTGGGCGTTGGGGGGGATTGGGGGGTATGTCCCCCCTCTAAGAGGCTCCATCTCCGAGGGGGTCGAAGTTTAGGGGGGATGAGAATTTTTTAACGCAGAAGGGTACAGTGTTTATGGTTTATGGAGTACAGTGTTTATGGCCGGCTGGAAATCTGGTGACCTTTTTTTTTTAGGTCGCCAACCATATGCAGCGAAAAAAATTTTAACCTCCATCCCCCCTCTAAAGGTCAAAAAATTTTTTAGGGGGGATGATCCCCTCCCTAAATTTGGTCCATCCCCCCTTGGCCGACCCACCGTGCCTACCTCTGGTCATACCCTTCCCCAGTCGCCGGCCAATCCCCTATAAGGCCAAAAATCGTGCCTATGTGTGCGGGAACCTGATTGATCTACAGTGAATTATCAAATTGACAGCAATGTGCTTTTCTAGGTTGTCCAGCACAGTAATTTGACTGCTCACAATTTGCGGCTGAAACAGCAAGAAGATGGTATTATTGTGAAGATCGCCGGTTACGGCACCGATTTAAATTGTCAAATTACTCGCCCCAAGCGTTCGACATTAATTGACGTCCAGCAGGCATCGCCGTTAAAATGGATGGCGCCGGAATATATTCGCGATGGCGTTTGCACATTTAAAACGGACGTTTGGTCTTTCGGCGTCGTCCTGTGGGAGATTTTCAAACTTGGAGATTGGCCATACGACAATGAGCTAATCGATAGTTCATTTTTCAAAAAGCTATTGGATGGCAAACGCTTGCTGAGGCCTGAAAATACACCTGATGAAATGTAACCTACTAGATTTTCTCAAAAATACCACCCCAGGTGTATTTACTAGAACCCCATTTCGGGGCTCATCCGGGAAAAACCTTATTAAGTATTTTTTGAGATTTTTATATGAGTATTTTTATGAAATGCTGAAAAAGAAATATTTTGTTCCCAATGCATCACATTTTTGCACGCAGCAATTTCCGCGGTGTACTAATTCAATTTCGAATCTAATCTCCACTGTGACTGTGAATCGGAATTTGAATTAAATATTCAATTCACTAACAAACTCGATAATGAAGAAAAACAGACTGCTTTACATGACAGATTAAGTCACTTTTTCTGTATTTTAGGATTCGCTTGATTGCGAAAATAGAGTCCAAGTGTAATACTAAATGCGCATTTACTCATCCCTGTTTACCGCATTTTTAGAACTGGTAGCATTATTTGATACGTTTTTGGCTCTGAATTAGTAACTTTGACCCGAAAATACGCCCGGGACCGGCCTAATTTCGAGAAGGCTTTCGAAAATACACCCGGAGACATACCGTCAAAACCGGATAAGTGGAAATCGACCCGGCAAGGAAATTTTTTCAGTTATCCGGTTTTAGATCATGTACAAAACATAGGGCGAAAGTTTCGGGCATAAACATTTTTTTCCACTTGTACGGTTTTTTCACTCTAGCGGTTTCCACTTATTCGGTTTTTGACTGTACCTGTAACCAGGGGAGTCCAGGGGGCCACCCCTCCCCCTCTAGCCAGGGCCGGACCCCCTCCCGGCCGGAAAAAAACGTTTTCACCTCTTAGTGGAGAAAAATTTTTGGGGTTCAGACCATACATGTAATAGGTGTTGGAAGTTAGGTGGGGTTCAGGTTTTTTTCGGCCTTCGGCCGAAATTGAGAAGGGGGAACCGTTCTCTCGTTTTTGGACCGGTCCGGGTTGGGGGACCCCCACTTACATATCTGGTTCAGATCCCCTTGGCTTCGGACACCCGTTACGGGTATGTTACAGGTATGGCGTATTTTCGATAAACTTAGTAGCGCGTTCTTTCCCTTCGTCTTTTTCATTCATGCTTCCCCAGATTATTGAGTATTTTTGCCGGCGAAGCGCCGGCCTTATATAACTAGCCGGTCCGTCTGTCCGTACGTCCCACCCCCTCGATTCTTATTGAAGCACACGTCCGTTCATCGTAAAAATTTTGACTCAGGGGTTTTCATGGACGCTGATTCGCATCCACGTATTAGTTTTGTTCGACCGGCCTTGAATTTCAGGGTAATTCGTTTCGATAATCAAACTTAACAAGATTTAAGCTAAAAAATTGGCTAACATAGCTTTTCGAGGGCGCTGAATGATACACATTTATTAGTGTTTACGTCCCACCTTAATTTACTGGACAAATCGTTGCGAAAAAGAGAGCAGAAATAAGTTGTGAAGAGAGAAAAGGCAAAAATCATATAGCAACGTGCATTGTCCGAAATTAATGACATATTCAGCGGTTTTCAACAATGGCATCCATACGATGAAGGTGCACCCACAATTTTAAGAGCACAAATAACAGAAATAAAAAAAGCAAAATGTTTGTATTATTGTGGAATCGAACTTCCACCATTGACCCCAAAGCCCAACGCTATGACCGTTACACCATATGACCGTTACACGACTTGGGGGATCAACCTTGCCCAGGTATGATTGCATCTATTATCTTAAAATTGCCGGCACAGCTTCATCATATGAAGGCCATTGTCGATACATTATATTTTCACACAGTACTGCTGCTCAAATCGCTACTTTTTTTCCTATAGTGCTCTTGTTTCTACGGTAGTGGAATGTCTGCACTCAACATCGGGACACTTAGTACATAACAGCTTTTAAAATCTCGAATCTGTACTCAAAATTTTTAGCTACGATTTGATGAACATGTGCTGGACGATAAATCCGACGACACGCCCGTCTTTTAAAGAATGTCGAATGACAATCCAGGACTATATGTGTGTGCAGCAACGGACAAGTCAACCGCAAAACTTCGTCGCTTACCACAAAGTGCATTTATTGAACACCAAATCATCAATGGGTGACCCTGACGTCATTCGATCCACTCAAAATTCGCCACTCTATCGAAATATCTCCATCAATTATGACATCGAACGTATGCCGTACCGCCGTAAACTCAAGGATTGTGAATTATTCAAGGAACAATTGATGTTTAGAGATGAAGAGGTACTGACTGTGCGAAAATTGAATTATTTATCACAACAGTGCTATGCACAATGCACGCAACGTTATTTGTGCGTTTTTTGATATCAACTCCCCCCGGTTTTTCTGGACCGCGAGCATCCGCTTCCTGACATGACCGCTGTTCGAAGGCTGCGGGTGTACGAAGACCCACGTTAGTTGGTGTACTCCAAACCGTTCACACCCCTCTTTAGGGCGATTCAAAAGTCCCGTATAATTTGTTTTTTTGAATAACTTTATCAAAATATGAACAGATTGCGCTGACACTTTGCAATTTTGTTCTCCGTGAGTTACGATTTTATTCAATAAAGATTTCCTTGATTTGGTTATGTGGTTTGCTGAGAAATGGTTGATTAGTGAAAACATCAAGGACTTAAAATTTTTAAAATTACTGTGGCTTCGTCAAAACTTATCAGATTAAGCTCCAATTTGTTGCAAACATGCCTTCGACCCGATCTTATAAACAGCTAAAATTTCATATCAACAGCCACCCCCCCCCGATTGGTCTGCTACTTTGGGATCTGGGGGTGGGGGTCACAAAAATTTTGGACTTTGGCTACCGTTTTCTTAAAAAAAACGTCTCCAACTACTGTATAAGACGGAAATTTGAGGAGGGAGGTGAACGCGCGACCCCGAAATTTTTTTGATTTTTGCGACCCCAAGACTCCGGGACGTACTCAGGTCTGCTCGCGTCTCTCCCCTTAACCAACGATCAGCGATTGCAGGTTCTGGGAGAAGGTAACTTTGGAAAAGTTTTCCGAGGCAGTCTATTACCAGATCCGCATGATCTCGGAATCGAAACAGCGAAAATTCCACCGCGCCCTGTCGCGATCAAAGTGTCTCATAATGATCCAAATAAACAAAGAGACCTGCTGCAAGAACTGAAGATAATGATTGAAATCGGCCCGCATATTAACATACTCGGATTGATTGGGGCAGTCACTAAGGGCATGCAAAAAGGGGAACTGTACGTAGTAACTGAACTATGCACCTTGGGCGATCTACTATCCTATTTGAACAAGCACCGAAAACCTGAATTTAATGACGAAATCGTCCGCCGTCCTGCAATGATTCGTCAAGGCAAATATTACATAAAGCAATCAACGGATACTGTTTATCAGGTTTGCATCTCGCGTCACATTGCTTTTCGGTAAGGGGTCGTTCATAAAGTACGTACGTACGTCACGCTGTTTTTGATCTTTTTTACTACCCCTTCAAATCACGCTTCCGTCACGCAACCATTTACCACCTCTTCCACTGTCACGTCACACACCTACAGTACATTTATTCGATAACTTTATACATTTACTGTTTAGAGTGAAAGAACGGATGAAGGCTGCAAACCATTGCCATCAAAAAAGGACTCCACTCTCGCTACATGTGATCTTCTCTCGTATTCACTTCAGATTGCAAATGGGATGGTACACTTAGGATTAAAAAATGTATGGTAAAGCCAGGGACGAATTAAATGCTCCGGGCTTGTTACTTCCTTGAATAGGGGCAGAATGATTGTAACGCACGCAAAATTTTACTCAAAACAAAAAAGATTTTTAAGCAGTTTAGCTAAATTACGTAAAATTATTGAATAAATGAGATGGTCCACCGAAAGCTGCAGTAGAGTCGGGCCGGGGAGTCAACGGAATGATTGAATATTTTACCAAGGGTAGATGGGGGAATGGAGAATAGAACGCCCCTAGTCGCAGGTCTGTAGGTCTCTCTGTTGCTGAGGAAAAAATTGTGACGCTTTTTTTCGAAGGATACTTTCGAAGAATACTTTTCACTTTTTTGATTTTTTAAAAATCAAAATGGTAGCGACCATAAAAGTGTACTTTAAATTGCACCAATCGGGCTGAAAATTCAACCACATATAATTCTAACATTAAGCTATTAAAAAGATAAGTTTCAGCCTAAGGGGTCTAATCTGAAAAATATACCATAATCTCGAAAATGGTAACTTTTTATTTTTCTTTTGACTGGGTCTTTTTTGCCGAAAACTGAAAATTTGAATTTTCTTCACCAATAGGTATATATTTAATAGTATTATCACGGGTAAATAAATTGGTCTTGGCCAGTTCGATTTCGATACTGTTTTGGCCTAAAAACCTTAAAATTTTGGAAATTTCGGTACACATTGGAATAATTTCGGTTACAAATCTTTTCAATAAAAGCGAATCTTTAAAAAAATATCAATTGATATGCTTAATAGAGCAGCTAAGGCACCCGTATGCGAAAGATTTTCACCGAAAAATGTTTGTTAACGACTCTGAATCAATTTTGTTGTATGCAATATGACTTTGCTGTAGGCTGGTTCGAATCGCATATAGGCGAACATTTTTGTACTTTTCATTTATGTTTTCTTGCATTGTGAAATCGCCTGATTTTATTGCATTTCATTTCTAGCGCAAAATAATGGTACGAATTCAATCAATTAGCGGAAAGGTCACATGATAAGCAAAATTTAGTGCAAAGTAGTGGTCGCAAGCTTAGGTGGGTATGACCAGGCAGATGAGTTGCTTATCGGGGGCAGTTTTGGAACCACTCAAAACGGCTTTGCGATCCGCCTGCTTTGAATTTTTGAAACACTCAAACGCTTTTGGAACCTTTTGGAACCTTTTAGTTTTGGAACCTTTTAGTTTTGGAACTGATCGCAATGCATTGAGCTTCAAGAAGGTACCACAGCGACCCTCCTGCTTTGGATGAAAGACATTTTCCCCACGTAGTAACGATAAAACATTCAAATTTACACAGAATAAAATGAGAGTTTGGGTCGTTTCCAGTGGTTCCAAAACCGTCCCCGATAAGCATCCCATCTGCTTGGACAAACCCACCTCTGCTTGCGACCACTACTGTGTTCTGAGTCTCGCTTATTATGTGCCTTAGCTGCTCCATTAAGCATATCAATTGATATTTTTCTAAAGATTCGCTTTTATTGAAAATATTTGTGACAGAAATCATTCCAATGTGTACTGAAATTTCCAAAATTTTACGGTTTTAAAGCCAAAATACTATCGAAATCGAACTGACCAAGATCAATTTATTTACCCGTGATAATACTATGAATACGCGAGGCCACTTTTTCAGGCGAGGGGCTGGGAGCATGGCACTTTTCTTAAAGTTCCAAAAGTGCCTGAGTTAATGCGGGCCTACATAACGCTCAAGTATTGAAAATTTCTCTTTCGACTATTGATCAGTATAAAAGGGTTCGACCACTAGTTTACAATCTAACCTGAGCACTAGCATAGAATATGGCGCCTCATCTTGATAAAAAAAATGTCTGCTAACGTCGTGTTTCTAGCGCCATCCCTGGATTTTGGCGTCGTCTCCCCCACATTTACTTTCTCAATGCTGACCTTACCCGTTACAGGTGATCCATCGAGATTTGGCCGCTCGAAATATATTTCTAACTCTACAATCTGATATTGCCATTGTGAAGATTGGTGATCTCGGTCTCGCTCGGATAAACACATATCACATGGGCCGAGTGAAACATGCAGCGGCCGAGCTGCCCGCGGAATGGATGGCCCCAGAATCACTAGCAACCGACCACCGAAATTTCACGGTCGAAACCGATGTCTGGTCATTTGGTATCGTCTTATGGGAGATTTTCACGCGCGGCCAGTTTCCAAAAGAGAGTGAAAAGTCGATCGAACCTGTAGTGGAATCAAGATTTGCACAGTGGTCACGCGGAAAACGTTTGGAAAAGCCGCAATTTGCGCCTAAAGAAATGTATGCAAATCGTAGATGTACGAAGGGGCAAGGGCGTGCGTAGGTTCAATCAGTAGGGAGCGCGCGGCGTCAACGACAATCGAGAAGGCGTTTTCAATAAAGGAAAGAAGTTGGTTTGCTAGCTAAAAATTGGGTAAGGAGGAAGCGAATGCCCCAGCCTGGGGAGGGGAAGGGTGACCTTACCTCCCCCAACTGGGGTAATCATTGCGGTCCATGGGCCATAGAAATTGATCGATGGATGAAAAATGCGGTACCTTCGAGTACTATTTGAGGAAATTCCAATTTTAGCATTAAATGAATTGCCGTTCCTCCACATCAAAACATGAATTCCATATGGTATTTCCTCCGCCCCCCAAAATACCGACTTCTGATAACTTACGTTGACTATGATGACATTTAATTATTTATCAACCCTTAAACAACTTAGTTTTTCAAATGGACGCAGAGATTTTTCCCAGAAGAAAATGATTTTTTTCAGTTATGATTTGATGAAACGCTGTTGGATGCTCAACCCGGCAAAACGCCCGATGTTTGAAGAATCACGGCAGAAAACAGCGTCACATCTTAAGCGATGCTCGCCACAGGTTCATATTTGATATTATTGGTGGCTTCTACGTGACTGATTTTTCAGCTTTTTGAACGCCTTGACAGCGTGATACTGCTTGATTTTGAACTAGCAGTGAAAGATAAGCAAGATAACAACTTACCCGACGTCAGCCACAGCACGATTTGCACAGAGCAAGGTTCCACTGATTTGTTACCCACTGATGCTGGCGCGGGGATTGAGCATATTGATGCCGATCGAGAAATTTGGATCGAAAAATACGAAATGCGAGGAACTGATCCCTTCGTCACAGCTGGACTGTGGATGAGTGACAAGAAAATCCTTGAGTCGGAAAGCGAGTGGTGAGTTGTCATCATACGTGTAAAATCTGATTGCGATCGGCGGCTACCAATTGGACCTGGCGACAAGATGGGGGTTGAAGCGGGGTACCCGCCTGTGAAGTACGGTCCCTCACGTCGGGATATTAGCGTAAAATTCAAAACTTAGGCCAAAAAAGGTTTCGTTTTTACGACGTGGCAAATGCGTTTATAGGCGAACATAGCTGACAATTTTTGCTACGAAGACATAGCGAACGCCAAGAAGGGAAGTAAGAGGTTGAGCAGACAGGGATGTCGGGAGGGGGGTTTATGGTGGGTCAGCCTTTTTATAATCCTTCGAACCAGACCTGGGCGTGGGAGGGTTTGGGGGTGCGCACCCCCCAGAGGGTTTTGTAACTTTGGGGTCGGGCATCTGAGGAGGGGTGCAGAAATTTTTTCAAAGAGAAGGGGGGAGTACAGCGATTTTCCCAGTTAGGATTTTGACTAGCTAAAAAAAAGGGCAGCGGAAATTTTTCTTTAAGAAATTTACACTAGATAAAATGGACTTGAAATTCTGGGGGGGGGGTGCGCACCCTCCAAAAAAATTTCTGCACCCCCCCCAGACGAAAACCCGTGTCCACCTCTGCTTCGAACACAGGTCGGACTATGTTTCATGACCGAGAGTTAGCTAGAAACCAGCTCCCATTATATTTGTTCTTTTGAAGAGAGGTTGTACCTCTGTAACAAATTAGCTCGGTGCAAGTGTGTGTGTGCTGTGTCTTGCTCCAACTGGGTGGGTAGAAAGTAATCCAACAATTTGTTTTTTGAGTAACGCTCCGAAAACTAATACGATCAAACTGAAACTGGGCAGTTCTGTTTCCAAACTCTTGCGATTTCTGGTCCAAAAATATCACATGAATTCGTTAATTTTAGCCGATACATGATTGATTTGCAATGTGTGGTTTTGTTTGGAATTCGTACCCTGTATGCTCATTTTCGCAAAAATTTAATTGGTCTAGTGCAATGTTGGCATTAAAAGGGTTTTTTCTATCTAAAACGATCATTTGTTTTATTTTTAGCGAAAAATTTATCTAAAGCGCGGCTATCGTGCTTCGCAAAAATTACCGAAATTTTAGTTTGTTTTCCAGAAAACAATAAAATTGAACTATTTTGTTCATATCTCAGCTAAAATTTAACCAATTCGAGTGATTTTGTGGACTAGAAATTGCAAGAGTTTGGAAACAAAACTTCTAACTTAACTTGATAGGATTAGTTTTTTGAGTTAATCAAAACGAACAAATTGTCGGGCAACTTTCCACCCTCCCTGTAGCACTAGAGGGATGTCAAAGTTGAACTTAATCTGAATAATGCCTAAAACTGAAAAAGGTTTAATAACATTGAATCAAAATGAGCAAATGAATGAACTTTTCAATTATATTGATGTATTATATTATGTTTCAAATAACAGCAACCATTTAGGCTAACTGACAACATTATCACCACTGCTCAAGAGATGCTGCAAACTCAGTTCCCTCAGTACCTCGGCTTTCAACCACCCACTCTTGCCTTGGCTGATGGCTTTGATTTTGTTGAGAGAGACCAGAGAGACGAGGCACAGAGAGACGCGCTGCAGATTTTGTACGATTCCGACACCAAACACTGGATCGCCTCAGCTCGGATTGATGAAGAAGTAATCGTAATTGACAGTGTCTTTAACAATCTGTACCCAAGGACGGAGACGCAACTTTGCGATCTATACCAGTTGACTGCCGGCGCTAGAAATACGTTGAAGGTAAGAATTTTTTTATCATGTACCATAATTTTGTATATTATATTTATCATATCTGTCACAAGCGCGCATGTGATTGACCTGAACAGTGTGCCAATATTCTGCGCTCCATTAGGAAAGACAATACCATAGGTTATCTGTCTTAAAACAGGGGGGCTCGATATCACTCTCATCGCTGCTGCTGCAGTCACTGTCATTGTCATAAGTGTCAAAGTTGTCACTGTCATCATCATCATCATAGTAGAGCTCAACCTTGGCACCAGGCTTCTCAATAAACATTTTTAGTCGAGCAGCACTGACAGGCTTCTGCAGCACTGTAAGAGTAACTGTGTGCATGAGGTAGCAGGTGTTGGCCTTGGTGATGCAGTCAATGAGGTAGGGGCCAGTGAAGTGCGACTCAAGCTGCTCAGCTGCGCACATAAGCTTCCAGCTGTTCTGCAACAGAACCTTGTTGCCTGAGTCTGAATGGGTTGGGTCTTTTCTTTGTGTCAAATGCCTCCTTTTGAATGGCCTGCTTGATCTTGATATTTGCATGTGCTTCAATTCTGTTGTTCATTTGTTCTTCCTCATGCCATTCAACTCCCCTCCAGGAATTACCACAGTTGCTCTTCTTCAACAGCCTCATTGAAGTCAGCATCACCCATGTGGACTTAATTCAAGTGCTCAAGTTCATTATCCATAGAGCAGCATGCATTGAACCCATACAGCAACTTGCAACTTGTATGGTGACTGCTTGCTCGATCATGGCCAGTGGATGCAAATGCTGAAGAGGACGTAATTGATGTGCTTCGGCCATTCTTTCTTCTTCCCTGCCAGCGCTTTGTGCAAACCATTCTTGATAGTCTGGTTCAGCCACTCTGTTGACCATTGCTCTGTGGGTGATAAGCTGACATCACTTGATGGGCAATCCATTGGCATCACAGAATGCTTTCATCTCCTTGTTGCAGAGTCCACTGTCTTGGTCAGTGATGAGCATGCGGGGTAGCCAAAGCACATCCATAGTCCTTCAAAGAAATCAAGCACTTGTTTGGCTTCTTTCTTCTTGCGTGGTAATGCTTCAGGCCATTTTGTAAGATGGTCAATGCAGGCACACAAGTAGTGGTTGCCATCATCCATCTTGGGCAGGATGATGAGATCCATGCCCCACTGGCAGAGCACATTCAATGGCAGTGGTAGTGGTCACAAGACAGCAGGCTGGACTTTGAATGGCCAATTCTTCTGGAACTTGATGCAGGAGACAATGAAGGCACACACGTCATCTTGCACAGATTCCCAGTAGTAGTGCTCAGCGATGGCATCGTAGGTGTTGTTCTGCATCAGATGACCAATCTCCTTGTGCACCATACTGATGAAGCACTCAACCTCTCCCTTGCGCACAACCAGTCACATTTTCTTCTCCACCTTTGGTTCTGCAGTGTCATCCTTCTTCAACACAGTCTTGTTCACTTTCTTGTACATGAGAGCAGCACCATTGGAGATGTGGAAGTTGGTGCACTTGTGCTTGAAGGTGCTCTTCTTCCCCTTCCACTTGCTCTCTTCAACCTCTTCAAACGTTGGCACTGTCCTATCTTTCTTGAACTTGAAGATGCACTCAAACTCCTTGACACTGTTACTGCCATAGGTATAGTCAGCGCCAAAGACCTTTTCCTTTCCCTTGGACAGCTTTTTTGCCTTGGGTGCCATTGCTGGCACAGTAGGCATGGAGTTGGTCCTGAGGGAAGGTGATGAGACAGAGCTCATATGATAGCTTGAGAATGGCACAGTGAGACAATTTGACCTCCCACCACCACATTTTATACCAGAGGTGGTGGCTTATTACAATTTCACTTTGATTATCTCATTCATAGTGCTGCCATTTATATTTAATGCCATAGGTGTAACGGGGCGGTCTAGGGAGTTCGGGTCCCCCTGGCCTAACCCCCTCATTCCCATATCTATAACTGGTGCCCGAGGCCAGAGGTCTGACCGGTCGGGAGGGGGATAGCGGCTACGGTACTTCGTGTCGGGATTCCGGCGCGAATTCAAAAAATTTCAAAAAAAATCATTTTCCTGGAACTTCTGGGGGATGGTAGGCCCAGGGGTTATCCCCTGGTTACAGGTATGTGTCCCCCCTCCCCTGAGAAGGTCCAGAAAAAATTTCACGAAAACAGTATGGAATAGTTGACTTTTGCATTGTACCCAATTTCATTTTTAAGGTGCACATTCTGCCAGCGCAGCATCAGATGACAAATGGCAACTGTGGACTGTTCGCCATCGCTGCCATCACCGAGCTTGCGCACAACAAACGTTTAATGGCCAGTTGGTTTGAAATTCATTTTAACGAAGGTAAGATGCGCCAGTTTCTCATCGAATGTCTGCGACGCGGAGAGCTGTTGCCGTTTCCCAAGCTTCCAACTTCTGGGCAGGACTTCAATCGCAGCGTTGGCGCCGTTGTTGACGTGCCTATGACGCACCTTGTTCACAAATGATGAACAACCTCGCCAATTTAGGTCCTATGAAGTTCATATACTGTAGATTGATATGCGCGAGAGATGGGTTACCTGCCTCCTCTCCTGGAAAAGTGTTCCCATAAAATTTGGTCACCCAAACTGGATTGAATGAAACATTTAAAAACCTTAATTGCGATTCTCAAGAGATTTGTGTCCCTCATTTTTCCATTTCTGGCACGGGTCCCCCCAACAGCGAGTATAGAATGAGGGGTATTGGGGTCGCCGATGTTCATACAGTGATTGTACTTGGGCCTTTGCAGTGTTACTCATATTTACATTGCGTTATACTGTATATGTAAGTTGGGGGACTTTTAAAGTGGATCTCCCTCTAACTGAGAAAAACCTGTACCCTGTTGGAATCAGAAAAAACCTGGAAACCCTCACTGGAAACCGGTCGAAAATTTGCACAATATGCATTCTATGTTGTTTGCATTGCTGAGACCTACAATCGCATGCTGCTAACGACTATGTATAAGTCTGTTTCGTATCATCTGTTGCGTCATGTATCAATATGTTTTCGAATCCCATTGAACTGTTCCCACGCCTGACGTATCCACGCCACTTGATCTACACTGATCACCAGTGATCACCAGTTCGACCCCCACTTTGTCACTCGCCAAACGACAAGACTATCACAGTTCTTGAGTAACTCTTGAGCAAACACACTGTACAGTAGTGCTCAAGGGTACTGTATCGATTTTTCTGTATGAGTGTTCCACAGCAGGCGCAACCTTTACTTCCAAAAATAGTGGCGAAAATAAAACCCAACCGATTTTCATTGGATTACGAATGAACACTAATCAAAACACGGGCGCCGGTCCGTCAGGCGCCAATGCGCTATCCTTACTAAGCGGTGTCAGGCATGTATTATTCTGAGGCCTGTTTCATAAAACTGTTGAGAATTGAGAAGTGAGAAATTTAGTTTGCTTTGTCACGTGAAGGATTGAGACTCAGTTGAATTTCTTCACCTGAGTCTCAATTCTTCACATGATATAGCAAACTCGATTTCTCAATTCTCAACTCTCAACAGATTTATAAAACAGGCCCAGAGTGATTAAAAACATGCAAAGCGCAACATTTGAAAGACTAAGCGCATGCAAAAACATTTAAGGCCAAGCGTTAAAAGCTAGACGCGCATAACGACATACAATAATAGTGTAACCGCGATACGATAAATTTATCGTACGATACGATACGATATTTATCGTACTAATCGTATCGGTTTAATCGAAGAAAAAATTAATCGTATCGTATCGAGCAATCCATTTCTCGAACCGAAATATCTCGTATTGTATCGAACTGTTCATTTCTCGAACCTCAATTTATGGTATCAAATCGTATCGTCTTTATCGTAGGATTATTTACCGCGGCAACACTATACAATAATGTAAAAAAGGTGTATACGCAACGGAACTGTAGTCGCAGAGGTCGCTCTCCGTGACAAGTAATTTTCAGAACAACTTGGATACTGCGAAATGAGTCCAGGAGCATAGGTTAACCGGGGGGAGGGGGGTCGAACCAGACCCCCTGGCCTCGGACACCTGTTATATCTATGCCTAGGAGAGTTCATTCAAATATTTTTTGGCTTGTGCGCCTGTGTGGCAATTCAGCTCAGGGTAATAGGCTTACACGCATGCACGATTAGCATTAGTTACGCGCGATCATGTCACAACTACGTTTCGTTATCATTGCGACTTCGCAATTGTTTATATCGTATTTATTCTCTCTATTAGTACGACCCTCTCCAGTAGTGTGACTCCGTAGAGAGGGATCAAAAAATGGTACGACCCTCTCTAATAGTGCAACCAGTCGTACTATTAGAATAAATACTTATGTTATCATTTCGTTGCACATGGCGCATAAAATCTTCGCGAACGACGTATTTATGAATGACAAATGGCGTCCAGGTTTGACATAGAAAAAACAAGCGTACGAGGAGCGTAAGCATACTCGTTTCCATCAGGAGCAGACCGAGGGTATTGGTAGTTGGGGGTGCACACCCCCACCCTCTGATTGTGCGCAGATCAATCAGAACCGCATGACGAACTTTTTCAGAAAAGTATCTAGCGATGGACCGGGTCTCCACCCCAGAACCTCAGTGCAAAATTTGGTACAGGACCCATACCTATAACCAGGGGGGTCCAGGGGGTCACCCCCCATCAGACGTGGGCACGGTGGGTCGGCTAAGGGGGTGATGGACCCGATTTAGGGAGGGATCATCCCCCCTAAAAAAATTTCGGACCGCTTAGGGGGGGGATGAAGGTAAAAATTTCAAAACCACTTTTTAACCTCTAAAACGCAATTTTTTCACAGTTTCGAGCATAGTTTTGCATTATATTCATACTTGAGCTTTTTCTATCAATGCATAAACATCAATTTATTGCACATCCAAACTATAGAACTAGTAGTTCTATAGACTCGGCGTTCAATTTTTGTGTAGTTCTGAACTACACAAAAATTGAACGCCGAGTCTATTAGGGAAATATTGATGCGAATGCCGCAGGATACAAAAAACACTGTACTCCCCCTTCTACGTTAAAAATTTTTCATCCCCCCCTTACCTGCGACCCTCTCCGGGATGAATCCTCTTAGGGGGGATATCCCCCCAATCCCCCCCCCAGTGCCCACCTCTGCCCCCCATCAAGCCCGGGGTCGGACCCCCTGGCTCCCCCCCCCCCGAGAAGGTCCAAGGCCAGAGACAAGTATGACATGACCCCACACTGAACCCCGGCTAGAGGCTACCAGCCCATCATCACTAGAGGTATCCCCATCACCTTCTTGCCTGCAACTTTTTATAGTCCTTCTATTGAATTGTCAGTGCGCTGTAGAAGATGTAGACAAATAAACGAAACTGTTTATTCACGATGGCATACAAAATATACAACTCTTTGCACTACCGTATATTTTCCCTTAACCGAATCTTCGAAAACAACAAGGAATGGGAGAAGTGAGAATATTCGCCATGTCATTTAGCATGGCAAAATTCATAGCTCATTGATGAATGATTACGGTAGCATGATCGTTTCCGTTATGATTTGAATTTTTCATATACAAAAATTATTTATGCAATTTTAGAGTTCGGAAAATAGACAGAGCTTGGACCAGGTGTCGCCGCCCTTTGCGACAAAGGCTAGGGGGTGTTGATTTGTATGGTGTCGTTTCCACGCGGGTCTTTAATTGATTCTTTTCATCTTTAGGGCATTGCGTTAATTTGTTGGTCGCCACATGCGACTAAGGGGTTACAGGGTACTGTAGGTTGGGTATGTAACCACGTTACACCCAATGATTTATTCTAAACTACCACACAACGCGATAGAATATTAGTAGAGGTAGCCGCACGCACATAACAGTGATAAACGTTGTCCCTTCGGGATCTACTCGAGTTCTAGCGGAAGAGCGAACTAGCGGACTACACTGAGAAGTCGGAACGGCTCATTATATACGTACCTTTGCTCCGGTCCGTGGGCGGTCGAGGTTTAACGTGCCTAAGCGTGATCTTATATGGTCCTATCGCTCTATGTCAGTGACTAGCTCTCAGAAAAACTTCGTCCCTCGGGCCAAGCGGCAGCTGCTTTTAGCGACTAGCACCTGAGGAAGTACGGATGCATATCAATCAACGGAACACTCATTTTCTATCGCTAGCGACCTCTAAAAAGTTTACACCTCTGATGTATGAAGCACCTTTCAATCGGCTCGCAGGTACGACGGGGTAACTCAATTAATCAGCGGACTAGGTGCGGCGCCAGAAACCGAAGGTTGGGGTGGAAATCCAAAAGACGGGGGGGGGAATTCAAGAGATGGGAGAATTCAAAATTTTCTTCATAAATGTCAACATTTTCACAATTGTTGGGGGAAAATCCAAAAAAAAATCCAAAAAACTCCCCCCGTCCCCCCTGCTGCCGCGCCTGCAGCGGACCCGCAGTCAATGTGTAAACCCCCACCTGAGATAGCGTGCGAAGCACAACAAGTGGCTAACCGGAGCACAAAGAACGTGCGCATCTAAAACACACCGTGCATATCACGGATATTGCGGATAAATAATCGCAAATAATGGAATATTTGCGACACCAGGTGGGTTGGATAGGAATCAAGAAAAGCGCTCAAGCAGACGGACTCGAAACCCCCTACATTCTAGCACCTATTTGAGTCCGCAGAATTTAGACGAAATCCCCCAGATGCCGACCGATATCCACCTCTTTAACAAATACTCACGTACACATGTCAGATAGTGGCACTCTTTTGGGCGCCATGCAAGCAGTTGCCTTACCTTGTCTTGCCCATGCAATCGTAAATAGAACATTCCTGTATGTGCGGTTTGATTTGTTCTGATATTAGACGAGAGATGAGAAAATTCTCAGTCAGTCGCGAGGGAAGTTCGCGGAAGTTATTTCCAGAATCCACTCAGGAATTTCTCGAACAAAGCACGCCTACGTGAATCAATTTCTCAATAACCAGCACAATTCCGCTCAAAAGAATCATGACCAGAGGTCGCACATCTTTACCAAGTTTTGCATGATTCACACGCAATCGCCGAGGTCAGAGTTCCAGTTCAGAGCACACGTTAAATATATCCATCCATCCATTCATAATAGGCCCAGCTGTTGTCAATAGGCGTGTGTCGTCACAACAAATAAAAACGGATGAAGTAGACTCCACCAGCATTCCATCGCGGGGTCGCGCTTATTTTATTTCCGATGTGTCATGTTTGCGACTCTTTTGTGCATACTGCCCGCGATGATTGCCAGAGAATATTTAACTCCGCCCCGTAATCCGTGCCCGCCGTCGATCAAACATTTGAATCGCGACTGACTCTGTTCACTGTCAACGATTTCACGCAGTGACACTGTTGCATCGCTATTTCTTCCTTGTGCGTAAATTTCAATGGTTCTTATAGTTTTTTTGGAATGAGAGCTAAGCGATCGCAATTTGTTCGTTCATCGTGCCCGTAATTGGTGCGGAGGAGTGGTGCAACATGTCTTTTCACGCATGTTGTGCTTTGCATGTTTCGAGGAGGTGGGATTGCGCAACTCCCATCATAAAAAACTAAATTATTCTGGGGATGTTTGCAGAGAATTACTAGGGCTGGAATTGCGCAACACCCACAACCCCCTGTACCCACCTTTCGATCTGACTTTGATGACCTCTGTCATTGACTACTGTCAACCCGAGAGGAGGAAGTAAGGAAGAAAGTAGAAAATAGTACGATCGCCTTGGTATTCTCGATTTCTTGTCGATCTTCTTCTGGCTCATTTCATGCCAGCCATTTCTTCCTCACTCATCAATCAGGGTGGATCGCGAGGAGACCTGTTCCGATTATTGCATTGCATCTTCTAATTTGCATTGATATTTTTACTAGTTCAATATTGAAAACTGATGTGACTATTGGTATTGGAATGACCAAACGCTAATTCTTGTTGATGTTGGTATTAGTAGTGGTATGAGTATGCCAATTGCAAAGAGAATTAGTATTAATTGGAATTGATATCAGTATTAGTATACTCGAAGCAGGTCTGCGTGCAACCCTCTTTCTGAACGCCGAGACGTGCCTACCTCCGCTCAAATTAGAAGATTCTATACTTGAGGTAGTTCAAGCAGAGCGCGAGCCCCATCTCTGCGTCTCATCTACCCCCCCCCTAAAACAGCGTTGCAAATTCAGATTCTCACATTGCTCAAAGTTGAAATCAAATTGAACACCACTTATCGCGATGATCCAACGGATCGCGTTCATTCTTGTGGCAATCGTCGCAGTCGCTACCGCTCAATTCAACTATTACGGTAATGGAGGAATATACGGTAATCGACGAGGTATTGGCGGAAATCGCGGAGGACGGCCTGGAATTGGCGTCGGTGGAGGCAATGGACAAGTGGTAAGTTGCACAATGTTTTTCGAGCAACGTTTGCCGGTTTCTTTGACAAAAAATTTTGAATGTTCAAATAGAAACCCATATCCAAAACAAACAAGCAATTCACTAAATGATAAAACGTATTGCGGGTATCGCTTCATTGCGGCAAAATTTGAAATTGTGCAAGAGTGTTACCTGATGGTATAATTTACGGTTTTCTAGCAGTGACTATTTTTCAGGGCGATTTGTCGTTTCTCGCAAACATCACAGACCCAACAGTACGCGCCAAGTTTCAAGCAATCTATTTCAACCACACTTTGAATGAGACAACCAGAGCGGCTGCCGTTGTCACACTCATCAGTACACTTGATGCAAGTGTGCAAGCCGCTTATGCGAATTGGAAAGCGGCGCAGGCCCAAAAAGTCGCTGGTTCGTTTGTTGTCAATCGTTTTTGTGTTGCTCTCTCTTGGAAGGCGATGTATGAGACTAATCAGTCAAGCGTCAATAACGTGGCGCTTTAAAACTGGGTCATCACCTGTCAAACGACCATCGACGCGATCGACGCGTCAACTAGTCAATTATTTTAGCACGCACTCTGCGTGTGTTAAAGTATACTCCTCCACACCCAAATGAGGCGGGTGCGCAAATTCACGAGAACATCAATCATTTTGCAGGGTCCAACGAAAATGCGCGCAAAATACAATACCGGACAGAAGTGAAGTCACACGATGACCGATTTAGTTTGAGCGCATTTTTTTCATTCAAATCGATTATAGATCGATTTTATTTTGTTATAATATTAAAAAGCAGCTAAAATTTTACTATAAGGGAGATTTCTGGGGTCAGAAATGGTAAAATTTCCCAAGGAGGTATGATTTTGGAAAAATATCGATTTTTGAGACGCGTCAAAAGTGAAGTCACAAAGCAAATAGAAATTAATAAATTGTATGAAGCATCACAGGTCTGGTGTTCTTTTCTGAAAACGTATAAAATAGCATTAATAATTCATCGTATAGCCTTTATTTATAATGAATTCGGCAAAGCGTCGCTTCATGGACTTGTCAAAAGCTTATCAATTGTTGCTTGTGGGATATTACTCTATGAACCCTGGATTGCTTCAAAAATATCGTTTGCATTGGATCCATAACTGTTCTGATCCTTCACCCGATTACTTTCCACTTGTTTTCTATGGAGTTTCTATCTGGGAACTGAGATGACCAAATTAAACACAATTTCGAGAATGCATAAACTAATTTGTTATGCTTCCGTTAATGACCCTAAGGTGACTTCGGTCTGGATTAAAGCTTTCATTGGCTATCCAGATACCACTCCACTGATTATTCAGTGTCACCTGAATGACTTCAACCTGTTTGTCAGGCTCCCCACCAAAAGCTGCTGATTCCTTTTAGGAATAGATGCCTGCGCATGAAGTTTTCATTTACGCGCCTGCGATAATATTTCGACTGAACAATAGACCAGTGGCGAAGATCCTGTGGAGTGATGTATCGAAGCTAAATTTTATTTCCAGTGATGGAATACTAGTGATAGTGATGGCAGGGATGAAAGGGAACGACTGGAAAATATATTGAACTTCGATTCATTACTTCACAGAATCTTCTTCCACAGGCCTACTGTCCCGTAGAAATGTTAATAAGCGAATTTCATGCACGGGCGTCTATTTCTCAACGAAATCAGCGATTGTTTGGCCAAACACCTGCCAAACAGGTTGAGGCCATTCAGACGGTGCTGGAATATCAGCGGATCGATGTATGGATTGCCAGTAACAGTTTTAATCTAGACCGAAATCAGCTGAAGGTCAACAACGGAAGTGAGACAAATGAGATTGTGTATTCTCAGAGTGGTGTTTTAACCTGGCTATCACAAATCCTCGAACAAAATCCGATAGGAAACTTAGGGGCACGGTCGAGTGAAGGATCAGAACAGATATAACTTCAACACGAATGATTTTTTCGATGTAATCTAGGCTTGGAGCAATAATTAATTTGTTTCACAAGCAACAATTGATAAGCTTTTGACAAGTCCATGAAGCGACGCTTTGCCGAATTCATTACAAATAAAGGCTATACGATGAAGTATTAATGCTATTTTATACGTTTTCAGAAAAGAACACCATACCTGTGATGCTTCATACAATTTATTAATTTCTATTTGCTTTGTGACTTCACTTTTGACGCGTCTCAAAAATCGATATTTTTCCAAAATCATACCTCCTTGGGAAATTTTACCATTTTTGACCCCAGAAATCTTCCTTATAGTAAAATTTTAGCTGCTTTTTAATATTATAACAAAATAAATTCGATCTATAATCGATTTGAGTGAAAAAAAATGCGCTCAAATTAAATCGGTCATCGTGTGACTTCACTTCTGTCCGGTATTGTATGAATCCATGATTTGAAATGGTTTAGATGTTGAACATTTCTTGCGTTCCGCGAAAACATGTAAAATCATTCCAAATACCTAACAACTTGATTATCATTTGTACGCCTCGGGTTTAAGCATACGATATTGATCCGATACGATATTTGGGTGTCCCAATTTTCAGATAAGGAGGCGCTTCTAGCCGCGCAAATCGCCAACGTAACGGCTCTGGTGGACAAATTGCGCGACGGCGTCTACGCGATCAAGAACAACGCCTCGCTGACCAACGAAGAGAAGATCTTGCTGCTGCCGTCCGAGTTCGAGAAGCTCTTCAAGAGCATCCAGCAGACCATGAACGACCTGTATTACGTCGGCGGTGCGCCGCGTCCCGAGAACGTCGGCGGCAGCGGCGGCGGTGGGGATTATCCAAACTACCCTGATTATCCAGGCAACTTCCCTGATTACGGGACTTTCGGTGGCCCAGGGCGTCCAAGAGGCGGTCCCCGTGGCGGTGGTTCAGGTCCAGTGTGGCCTCCGAGGGGCCGTCCTGGTGGCAGTCCTTTCGGTATCGGAGGACCTAATAATCGTCCCGGTCCAGGTGGCTTTCCAGGGGGTTTTGGCGGATTTGGTGGGCGCCGTCCTAACCCATTCGGTGGATTTTAATAGTGTTCTGATATGTGTCCATCCAGCCATCCTTCACTGCTCGATGTATTATTTATTTTGTCTTTCAACTATTGAATGTATCGCTTCGAATGGCTATCAATCTCTCTATCGTTAATGTCTTTCAGAGCACAGTAATAATAAATATGCAAGCATTAACAAACTTTAAGTAAATATCAGGTTCAAGTTCATATCAGTCAAGACTAATATGAAAGAAAATCATCGCTGTCGCTACAAAGAAAGCGTGGACGTCTTTGTGGCGCCACAGGACAAAGCAATGACTACACCGGGCCGTTAATAAACAGCTTCAGGCTGTTTTCTGTCTTTTTTGACACTCTCCTTTTTGACATATTTTGGAATGATTATATTACGGTATTTACGGTATTACGGTATTCACGCGAAGGCAAGACATTTTCGACAAACTAAACCCATTCTATATCAAGAATTAATATTTGACGCACTTTATTCTTGCGCGATCCTGCAAATACCGATTTTTCGTGTGAAGGACTGTACAGTCCTCAACATGGCGTATCGACCGCTCACCAGCGCGTTATAAGTTTAAAAAATCAGTACAGTCAAAACCGTATAAGTGGAAATCGATCCGGCAAGAAATTTTTTTCCACTTATCCAGTTTTTTCACTTATGCGGTTTTTGCCTAGATGTACTCATTTTGGCTCAGTTTCTGCTCAGAACTGTCAAATAACTTAATATCTTAGTCATGTAAGCGTTTATTGTCACTAAACAGAGCGTCCAGAATTTCGATCTTCTGGTCTATGCTCAGAGATGTTAGCTTTATTTTCGGCGCTGACATTATTTCTTCCTCTCATACAACAGTCCGGTCTGATAGAATGTACAGATCACAGGAGCAACTGGGAGTTTATAGTGTACCGTAGATAGAAAGGCGTTTTGATTGCCAGTCATTGTTTCATTACTCTACACATGACATGCGCAGAACTTTGAATGACATTTGGGGGGGTCATCTCATTTCCACTTATCCGGGTATGATTCAATGCAAAAGGTGAACTTGGGGCTTGCAAAAAATTCCACTTATCCGGTTTTTTCACTTATGCGGTTTTCACTTATCCGGTTTTAGATCATGTACAAAACATAGGGCAAAAGTTCGGGGCATGAACATTTTTTCCACTTATCCGGTTTTTTCACTTAAGCGGTTTCCACTTATTCGGTTTTGACTGTAATGCATTGTTGCTGTGCGGCTGCCGACGCAGCAGTCTGAATGTAGCACTAGGAATAGTATTGAAATAGAATATGGAATAGTTTTTTACTACTCAGCAACACTTGACGAACATTTATTTCATATTCGCGCATTTCCTGACAAAATGCTTTCAGAATTTATACCCCACAGCGAAATTACCGTTCACAGCCGAAAGTTTACTTGTTCTCCACTCCAGCGCTAAGGCCTCTGCATACCTTTCTGACTTTGTCTGAGTTTATCATCATTAGAAAATGTGAATCCTGAACCTGGCAAACCTTTCCTCAAAACAATAGTGGGTGGTCGGTCTGAGCGCGCGCACCCAGGCATATCTTTCTGACCAAAAAAAGTCTGATTTCGTCTGAATTTCCTTTCAAAAAAATATTGCAAGGAAAAGTCTGACTGTGTTTTAACATTGGCGCGCGGACGAGTGGCATTGAGCCAAATGAGTACGGCAGCACTCACAAAGCTATAACGAGTTCAGACTCACCGCGCGTGATCAGACTGCATTTTCTGACTTCTTACAGTCAGACTTTACTTTCTGATCGCAATCATGAAAAAAATCTGACTGCCGATCAAAAAGTCACACAATATTTTCTGACTCGCGCTCAGAAAGGTATGCAGCGGCCTTTAATTATGACTCGAAAATTAATGAATGACGTTGACTATGAAGTAATTTTTGACCCGATTCGACTCTATTAGCTTATTGTACCGTACGTCAAAAACATGAAAAGCCATTTATCTAATTGTCTAATTTCTGAAGTGTCATAATCACGCCATTCATTATTATTTTCAGGTCATGTCAGTAATTAGAAGTATTAATATGACGTCAGTAGACGGCGCTGTGGCCGAGTGGTCTTAGAGCCTCGGCTCGCAGCCACCAGGTCGGGGTTCGACCCCCAGCAGCGTCGTCCCCGGTGTCAGGCCCGCGACAGCCAACCGAGGAGCACGTGTCGCATTATGAGGGTCGGAAAACCCGAAAAAAGCTGACCCCACAACATAGTGGGAATAAACAGCGAAGAAATTATGACGTCACTAATTACTGAATTATTAATTATTTAGTTACTGATACTGATTAATTACTGATGACCATAATTATTACTGATCCGTGTTATGTGGACGACTGGATTCATTTTTGCCGCAATCGCAGCAAAACTTGGCTACTCTAGCAAAAAGCTGCAATGCTGCCGCAGCAAGACGCAACATTTTTACGACATCTAACCCTAAATAAAAGCCAATCACACCACCGAAAACGCCTGCGAATTGCTCGAAAGTAAATTCCTTTTTTTCTTCGAAAACAACGTAGGCGAAATCGGCTATATAAAGCTTCAGCCAAGCTCCAGCCTCTTCATTACTTTCAGAGGAGGAAATGTAACGAAAGTTAGAGCGTTTGCATCGATCCACACAATGCTGAGCGCATTCGGCGTCATCGTCGGCGCTATATTTTAGACAGGACATGTAATCGCTCAAATTGCATTCTTCGTATTGTGGCGAAGAGGCCCACGATGACCAGGTGATTGGCGTGCAATTACACAAGTTTCGAATGAGATCAACACGACACTTAGCCAGACAATTCTCTTTCGTCAGATGCTCATTGCAACGACCTGGTGCTTCAAGCGCTTGATAAATAGCATCGATACTGATCTTGTAGTGATTGTTTGAGTAAAAATTTGCATACAATGTTTTCGAATCAAATTTAATATTTTCTATTCCCGTATGATTACGTCCCGAGAAATCGATTATGATTTGTCGACCATCAAACTTTCTTTGATTAAAGATATAAAGGTCGCCGTTTTTAGGCCCCAAGTTCATTTTATTTGATTGATCGGAAACAGCAGCAATGCTTGTCGCTTTTATCATCACAGCCTCACTGTAATCTTGAAAAGGATGAAGATCAAATCGTATTTCATAGCAGATGTAGTCTTCATTTATATTTGTCACTTGCAAGATTTCAATGTTCTCGTGCTCAAAAGAAGCAGATTGTCGAAAGTTTTTCGTCATTTTCGTCGCATTCAAAGTTAAAATAGCAGAAAACTGAAAAGAAGAAGGCCATTTGCACTTACGACACCGATTGCTGTCAACATTTTTTTCAGCGTTCATTGCATCATTTTCTTCCTTGCTTCCTTCCTTCGAAGGACAGAAAAAATGATAAGGGTCCAATTTGAAAACTGTTGACTTGCCCCTGGATACTAATTTTGCCCCCCTCCGTTTTCGATTTCTGGCTACGCGCCTATGAGTTTATATTTTAAGGCTCTTAGTTGAAAAACCGGGTCCGTAATATCTAGATATAAAGAGAGCACTGCTGGTGGAGAGGGGATGGAATCTACTCCCACTGTTTGACCACTTGTATGCATACCTGTAACCGAGGTCCGAGGCCAGGGAGGTCTGGACCTTCTCGGGGGGGGGGGTACGGTACTTTCGTGTCGGGATTTCGGCGCGTATTAAAAAAACGCAAAAATATCTTTTCGCCCCGGCGCGGCCGGGGGTAGACCAGGGGGGGGGGTCGGACCCCTGGTCGGGGGGGTGACTCCCCCTGATTACAGATATGCTAGTATGTGCTTCGAATCGCATCATGAAACAAACCTTACCGCAAACAATTTCCCAGAGGAGAACAACACGAGTATCAGCGTGTGGCACATGGCGAACCGCTCGGTGAGGCAATGGGCGGTGACGGCCAGGACGAACTCGCCAGCGAACAGACTTGTGAGCAGGCCGATCATCACCTTGTGCTTCCACTCATTCTTATTGTTCGAGGTCGTCGAATTCGACACCGACGTCGGACTGTCGGCATCGGTCGCGCCAGCTCTGATAATCTCTTCACAGTCAGCTTGCAGTACACTCAAGGGAGACTCATCTTCGACTGTTTTCTCCGTCTCTATCTCTCGACCGTTTTCTCCATCGCTAGCTCTATCATTCTTCATCGCTAGCTCAAACTTCTTGATGGATACGACTGCTACGTGGTGCCCATACGATTCGACTAGGGTCCAGTTCTAAATCGTGAAATGTACAGGGGATCAAACAGGGACACAGACGCATTCTGGGGCAGTATTCATCAACAGCCGGATTTCTAATCTTGCGTTATCCGTCCTATGCTACATCACAGCCCGTAATCTTGAGATTAGTAATCTTAACAATGGTGAATACGGCCCCAGATAACCAGTGATGAGCTCGGACCGACCCAACCAGACGCGATTGTGATTTGCCGACTCGAACCAGACGATTAGCCGTCGGGCGAACTCGACGACCCAGGGTTTCACTACAGATACGAACCCGAACCCGACATGTTTTCGGACCGACCCAAACCAGAGACTGGGTTCGGGTGGGCTCGCGCCGGCCCATCATTGCAAACAGCTCGTACGTTTGCGAGTGACCCTCGCAGATCACGTCGTTTGAACGTTACGATCACAGGAGCGCTGTCGCGTGCTGCTCTTTCTGATAGCGATTTGTGTCGCCAGACA
>JAQGAX010000047.1:0-29770 GCA_034698105.1 Plectus exinocaudatus | reverse complement strand
CGCTCAACCAGTGTAATCCCGAGGTTGGACCTTTTGCGTTGGTTCAATTACTTAATCGGGGATGCATGAATCTTCAGGGCCGTTCATAAATTACGTCACGCTGTTTTTAGCCTTTTTGCGACACCCCCCCTCGCGTCACGCTTCCGTCACGCTGCAGCCGACCCCGGCGATCCACCCCCTTCCAGTGGTTAAGCATAGCTATGACATCATATCGTCACGCGTCCGTCACAGGCTTTCTCAGACACCCCCTCCCTCCAAAAGCGTGGTGTAATTTATGAATGGCCCCTAATGCGTTTGACTGCGTACTTGATTGACGTAAAGAATGCACTTTTAGGACCGAGATATTTTGGCCAAGTCGTTTCCAGCGAACACTCAAGTGGCCTATATTCTCAGTCTAGGTGTATCGTCCGAATTTCGCCGACGCGGATTGGCCAGTCGTCTACTCGATCACTTCATTCAGTATTTGACCACTGGTTTTGGCACTGCAGGTGGGTTGAGTGGATCGGCGGCAATTTGTTTACTTTTCCTCCCACTTTCAGGCGACACCAAGGCCATCTACTTACATGTTCTCTGCGAGAATTATAGCGCCATCCATCTATATCAGAAACGTCATTTCCAGAAACATGCTACCCTCCCGTAAGCCAGTTATGCTAACGGGGGTCTGGGATATACTGTATACCCCTCAGGTATCCAGTTATCTCAATGGAGAATAATTATACTATGGACAATACCCCCAGACGAAAAAATTTTAACTTACGCAAGATCGAATCGCACTGTTTTGGAAAAAGTGACGTCATATACCAGGCGCTGCGCCAGGGGGCGGGGGTGAAAACCTCCCCCCGTATTTTGCGTTTCCCCCATAAATTGTTAATTCCACGTACAAAGATACGAAAGGGACCATTCATAAATTACGTCCCGCTTTGGGAGGGAGGGGTGTCTGAGAAGGCCTGTGGCGGACGCGTGACGCTATGACGTCATAGCTATGCTTAACCATAGGAAGGGGGTGGGTCGCCAAGGTCGGATGCAGCGTGATGGAAGCGTGACGGGAGGGGGTGTCGGAAAAAGGCCAAAAACAGCGTGACGTAATTTATGAACGGCGCCAAATGGAATGGATTTCCCTTCCCATACGTCGGTTTCTGGCGGCGGCGCGCCTGTCATATGCCCTCTGTCGCCGTCCATGGCCATGTCTGCCGTTAGCGAACGACGTCTTTTAAAACTTTGCTCCCGGAGATCAGTTTTTTGTTCTCCGAGGAAAGGAGGATGGCGGACTGTTGCTTGGGTGCGGTTGTTTGTGCCACTTGATTGACACTTTTATTACGACGCCGGGCAACGTTGTATGCTTGACAAAGTGTGACCGATGCGATCAGTGGTCGTCTGCTGAATTTTTCATCGCCTGTTTTCAGCCATTACTACCGTATCGACCAGGCGATGCGCGATGGGTACACTTACGTGCTGTATTTGAACGGAGGAGAACCTCCGTGGTCGGTGCACGAGTGCTGCAAGGCCGTCTTTGGCGTCCTCCTCTACCCATTGCGGCGACTCGTTCGTATGCTCACTCCCGATCTGCGCCATTTCCTTGTCAATCACTTGGCACCTCCCTGAATCGTGTGTGCTTCATCTCGTCTTGTGAGTTTCATCGGAGTATATTAGAATCTGTGCTGGGATCGTATTTGAGTAATTGTCGTCCTGCTCAAAGCTAGATTTTTCTTGTGTGTAGTTTATGAGTGGTTCTGTTTTATTTGGTTTAAGAACCATACGCCTACAACGCTTGGTCGGTTTCGTATCGGTTATTGATGGGTATTGTTGTTGTTAACGGAACAAGTAGTGCGATCGTTAAATTCTTATATTCAAGTCTATTCAGAGTTAGAAATCGATATTGTGCTCGGCCTGTAGAAAGAGGAGAACTTGCACACACATCACTGCGTTCATGTGAGAGTATGTTTACATTTTCTTTTGTTGTGCTGATAATAACCATCCCATCCGAGTGATTCTACTGTAACTATTGTCTAGTCCCTCCAATGATCAGTTTCCTTGTAAGTGTTTGATTGTTGACGTTCATTAATATTAAAACAAAAATGTTGAATTCGTTTGCACATCTCAACAAGCATATTAACTCATTAAGCGTATCGTATCGTTCGCTGATATTGCAGCTCTTTCAATCTCTTGATCAGATTAGTGACTTCGGTGCTCTCGGAAATGAAGCTGTCGTTTGAAATTGATTTAACAGTCTCCTTATTCGCAAACGCTGCTATATAATACATATGCTCGATAAGATACGGTAAGATAAATAATAGTAAACGTCATTTCGACAGCCGCTCGAATCACAGAGCAGCGTAGGCGTGTACGATGCGACTTAAAAACAACATGCAAACGCTCACAACACCGGACACAATTTGGCCCAAAAACACTTATTCTCAAAAAAGAAAGTAACAAACATGCAACAGTTCAAAACAGAACAAGTATCTCTCAGAACACTGAATACAATCCATTGGTCGCACTTTTGATCACTGAATAATGTATCTGTCATAAATTACTCGACAAATGACTACCGACGAAAAACAGGAACAGAGCAAATGGAATGCACATTTAGGACGGGACGAGCGACGGACACGGCCAGAACAGTGGGAACAGCACGAGAGCGAGAAAGTGCGCACGACGAGGAGCACTCTCGGGCGGACGAGCGAGATCAGGAGCGGTAGACGTGCGGCATGCCCGACCCCGCCGCGTAGTGCAGTCCACCGTTGACGATGGAGGCCTGCTGGGCGCCTGATCGAAGTTCGAGTGCGCCCTGGTGCAGAGCTTGCTGCAGGTGGGACACGCTGCTCGCGGGGTACGCCGACTGCGCGTGCGAGAAGCCCGCCGACAAGTACTGCAGTCCGCCCGAGTTCGGCCCCATTGATGTCGGAACGACATTCATTCCTTGTGCCGCCGACATCGTCTGTTGAGGGTACAGTAGGGAACGCGCTGCTTGTGCCTGGGCGTGTGCCTGCGCTTGCGCTTGAGCTTGTGCTTGTGCTTGTGCTTGAGCCTGGGCTTGTGCTTGAGCCTGGGCTTGAGCTTGTGCTTGAGCCTGGGCCTGAGCTTGTGCCTGTTGGCGCGATTCGTGAAATAATGCGGCCGCTTGGTTGCTGTAGACAGACTGCGGGACGCCGCTGACTGTGTATTGGGTTGGCTGCATCATTGCCACTTGCTGGCTCGTCAGTTGAGTTTGATGGTGGGTGGCGAGCTGGACGCCCATTGGACGTTGGTGCTGGACAAGTGTAGGCTGTGAGGCGCTCTGGAGGTACTGAGGTCGGACCTGAGCGGTTGCTGGATTATGGTGCTGAACGCTAACAGGCGTGGTTGTAGAACTTCCGGCCGTTGCCAGAGCGAACGCTTTCTGCACGTCTTGGTAGTCCTTTTCCACTTGCGCCTTCAACTGCGTAACGGTGGCCGTCAGGCTGAGGTGGCTGTTGGCCGTTTGGCGAATTTCGTTTCGATAGTGCTCGATCATGCGACCGAGATTCAGGCTCTTGACGGACCAATAGAATCGTTCGACATCGGCCAGCTTGACCACTTCATCCTGTGTCGAAAACAGTTGACAGCCAAAGTCGAACTTGCACAGCAGCGCGTTGACCGTGTTGAAGATCCACGCTTCGATTAGAGTCATTTTGTGCGAAACCATTGTGAAGCGGCGCATCATGTCCCCGGGAATGTTGGGCGGGAACTTTGACAACAGTCTCATTTGTACAATGTGCACGGCGACGTACTTGTCGGCGCCCCTGAACACGACGGGCATTTTCAAGCCGTCCAGCGACGCCCATTCCCACTTGTTCAGGGCGTGCTGGAACTCTTCGCCGTTCGGCAAGCTTTTAATCTCCTGCGCTTTGCGGTACGCTTCCACTTCTTGCGACACCAGTTCACGAGATCGTTCGCTCTGCTGTTGATGCAAATTGACGACGCCGACTGATGCTCGGTCGACGAGTGACGTCGGCGGCTGTGAATGCGGCGATGACATCAACTTCGTCACCGCCGCTTCGTTGATGGCGAAGGCCGACTGATGGGTGGCGTTGGGGATGCCGGCGACGAGCGAGCCGACGACGGGACGCGGTTGCGCCGCTCTGGTCGGCACAAACGCTGCTTGTCGCGGCGGAACCATCTGAACTTGCTGTCGGTTGTGCAGCCACACTTGTGTCGGTCGCTGCTGTTGAAGTAATCCGCCGGGCGGCACTGCTATCGGCTTCGTAGGCGACACACTGGCCTCGGGCAGCGGTCGGTACAACACCTGACCGGCAGCCATCGGCCGATTGGCGATCTGCACGTCATCGATTGAGGGGCGGCCTCTAAGCAGCTCTTGCTCGACGACCCGACTAATCAACGGCATTGTGGCGAGTCGAGCGCGTTGAAGTGCAGCTGGCGTTAGACTGTCAGTGCTGCTCGGGCGAAGGTCAATCAGTTGCGAGCCATAGTCGCCCTCCATCTTCTTTTGTGTTATTGCATCTAAAAGTTCTATATCCGAGAAGTTGGAATAAATTGTCAGTGAATAAGGTTACTTTGTGCTATGGCTGAGTCGCTGGCTGTTTTTCCACCTGGACCCACGCCATTTCCGTCGTGATTGGTCGGCAGGGAATGCGGATTAATTGTAATCGGTTCGGTGGCAGTCTGTCTTTGCGGCGTCGTTCTGGTTGGTTCGCAAATGTCTTCATTGTGGTGCTGCATGAAGCGCTTCTTGGGCGGCGCGCAGTTACCTACCGAGAACGATCCGCGTCGTTTGACCATTTCGCTGCCCGGCGATTCGTTGCTCGATCGGCGACTGTCCGGCGATCCGCCACTGTGCGACGCCCCGCCGCACGGCGACGACGTGCTCAGCGCCTGCTCGATCGTCAGGCGAGTCGAGTCCTGCGCTAAGAGCGCCGGCATAGTCGTCGGCAGGCAGAGACTATTGTTCAGTCCAATCACATTGGCGGCCGATGAGAAGCGCGACGACGGCTCCATCATGGGCGACGAAGTGACGAGAACAGCATCGGGACCAGGCGGCGCAATTTTAACAGGCGCACCCAAATCGCATCGCTCGATTAATCGCTCGTCATCTGAGTCGATGGTGATCAGGGCAGGCTTCCCGCTGACCATTGTCGAAGCCGTCGACACCATCGAACCGCCGAATATCTCGGGCGAGCCGACCACCGACACCTCGACACGGCCAGCGCCGATGCGGCTGGCGCTTGCGTAGGCCATCTGCTGCTGATGTTGCTGTACAAGTGCTGACGAATCGCTGACATCATGGCATCCAGCAGACGGCGTCGAACATGCAGACACCGAGTGTAGCGGAGGCGGCGCCTCGGGGGCCAAGTGCTGCACGCCGGTCTGATGGAAGGCGCTCTTGACGAAATGGTCGACCAGACCGGGATGGCTCTCGCTCGAGACGGCGGGCAGACGCGCTTGCGTGGCGTGCGGATGCGTCCACTCGGGATAGAGCACGTTGGCCACGGGCGACGCCAATGCTGCTGCAACAAACAAAGTGAGCGGTGACAGACACTATCGTCGTCGAAAGATACGGACAGATGGCGTGTGGCACATAATAGACGGGCAAGTACGTCCTATGGACACGCGAGAGCTGGCTCACGCTTGTCGTGTGCACCCCAAAGGGCAGACTTGCAGTTGACGCAGATGCAACAGCCGGGTGCAACGCGAACGATCACCTGCCGAAAATATGCCGTCCGAAGAAGCCCGATCGGCACTGTTCCAGACCGGCGTCCAAAACATGACCACGTCAGCGAGCGCCGACCGTCACTAGACGTGGCCGCTGTCGAATATGCTACTTCCGCCAAAGTGGACGGCAGCGGAAGGGACCATTCCGCTTCCCAGGGTGCGCCAACGACAGTCACTGTTGCGGTCGGCGCTAAAAAACTGCCGTACCCGAAGAGCGCGGCGTTCCAAAGAATCGGCAAATTGCACACCTGCTCTCGGTAAACACATGCAATATCGGCGCGCCAAGTAATTTCCGAGAAGGGAAGCGCCCTCAGCTATTAATTAGCGAAAGTACCGCTGTACATTGATATCTAAATGACGCGGGCGGCGTCATCTGTCGCCAGGCAACTCCGGTGGCCAAGTAATGAAAAGTTAAAAGCAATTATAGTTGCCCGCTGGTGCAATTAGATTATTCCTAGCCGGAATGAACTTTCTCTCGCCATGCGATTCGATCGCAGCCTAATGAGGCGCACGGTAGGAGCTCAGGAACAACGACTAATAAGGCCACCATTGCTCCAGGCGGCTACGACACACACACACACACGCACGCCGGAAAGGCCAACAGCCCTACTGCAAACAATTGACATTGTCTAGCTGCGACCGTCGGAAGTTTGCGTGATCACGCCTTATTTGTACCCATCAAATCATGCATGCACAGTGGCGCTCACCTCGCCAGCTGCGTCCATCAGTGTCACAAAGCAAACATGCAATTAGTAGCAGCGCAAAAAGCTGCAATAGTTGAAAAAGCAGCTACCTTTCGGCGGCGAATTGGGAAGCATCCGAGCAGTCGGCACGACCGGCACGGGCACGGTCACGGCGATCGGACGTCCGTTGGCGGACTCGTACAGCTTTTCCTCGTGCAGCTGCACGGGCGACGAGTCGGGGCTGCGCACGCCCTGCGAAAACGTGCTCGTCGATAGCGTCCGAGCTCGACCCGGCGCCAACGGCAGTATTGGCATGTCTGAAATGACCGAATTGACGGGGGGTGCGCACTGATCGCGATCACAACCATTCACGCACAGAAGACACGGCCACAATCAGTGCGAACGAAGCCGAGCCGAGCGCTGCCGCTGCGCGGTCGGAGCCCTACGTGAAGCCTCTCGCAGAGACCGACAATTTCCTACAACACTAGCAGCAGCAGACGCAGCAATTTGAACTCATTATTAATGGCGGACAAGTGCTGCTGCTTGATCGGGGGCTGCTGAGTCCTCACCGAAATTTCATAGAGTACGAGGGCGCCATTGCAGTGAGACGCAGCTAAAGTACGTCAAACTCGAAGAGAATAAACGGACTGACGTCGACGCAGAGCACGTGGAAACCACCAAAGGGTAAAAGACAAGGCGGTAAACAGAATACGATGGCTCTGCGGCTATTGAATTACAGTCTGACCAAGCATGCTTCGGAAATTAATTAGAACCGCTGAACGCACACAGCTCACGCGATTGAAAACAAACGGACGTAGCATTGAATTACAAAATAAACACCGGACCAGAATCGCGTTTTCACTGCTATTTTTATGCATTGCGATGAGTATCAGCAGTGCCGAGTACCGGCTGAGAGTTGAACGTCGAGCAAACTGGTGCAGTAATCGAAACAAGTGGGAACAGTCGACGTCGGTCTGAGGAAATGCTAAGACAATAGACAATCGATCGTATCGAAGGACGACGCGACTGAATTCCGCAGGAGCGTGCTTGTAAACACACTGAGGGGACACTGGAAAGCAGACAAGCGCCATCGTGTTCCTGCCGGCGCCATCGCTACTCGCACCGTACATCAATCGCCATAATGGACTCGGCTGGACTCGGCTGCCGAGGGAGCGAGTTCGATCGCGCCGACTAGACAACACCGCAAGCTAGACGATCGGCGGTTGGCTGATTCACCAGCGCACAATGCTTGCATAATGCAACAAAGGTCCAGTCGCGTTCGTGTTCGAGTCGGCGAGGAAGCCGTGTGGGGTGCGGACGACAGTGCGTCAATGGCAGACTGCGACGCCGGCACGTCGCAAACAGCAACCGGCGTCATGGATCCCGACGGCGCCGTGCGGCATGGACGGTCAGTTGCATGCAGTGCTTACGTGGCCATGGCAGCTCGCCAACCGACGGCGCTCACTTGGCTGCTGCTAGATCGGGAATACAACAGTCGCATTCAGGACGCTACTTAGAGCCTCGTTGAAGGCGATGAGTCACGGCTCCGTGCCAGTCCGCCGGCTTCTGTGCCGCCCTGCTTGGCAGCCGGCAAGACAAGCCTGTGTAGCGCGAGAAAAGTGAATGCATAAATGATTTGCGGCCACGTCTGAATAGCGCTTTCGTGCGACGCATTCACGTGTTTTTCTCCACCTATACACGCGAAACAATCGACGCTGATTTGCCCATGCATCATTTCCACGGCAACGGAACCGTGCCATTTTCGACAAAGCTCTTGTTGCTCGCAATGTCCGCTCGTCCAACTCGCCGCTTTCTATGCCCATTATGCATAAATACAACAGAGATCGCGAGCTACAAAAGCCCATTGTTGCAATCGTCCGCAAGCCGCCACTGTGCTCCTCTGCGCGCGCAAAACACCGCCACGCAATAGGAAGCAGTCAACCGTCTCGTACCTTTCGTGTCGGACCCCTTGTCGTCCGCTTCGCGCCAAGCCTTTGAGGGACTTCCGGCAGCTGGTGCTGCGTCCACCTCTCTCTCCAGGTCGGGCTTGGCGTCCGACGCCGAGTCGGTTGTCGCATCGGCTACCGAATGGCGGCGCTGCGATGAATGGTCGTCCGGGGAGTCTGAGGAGTAGCCGGGTTTGTCGTCGTGGGCGATGAGAAGCGGGGATGGGGACACGGCGTCCTCGTCGAGCGGTGTGGCGGGTTGGACGGGGAACTGGCGGTCGGAAGGGGCGCGTTGGGGCGATTCGATCATAGTGGAGCGGACGTCATGGAGTGCGTCAGACGGAGAGCGGCGCACGGACGGCGAGCTGGCGTCGACGGCCGTAGTGGCAGTTTGTATCACCTGTTGTGTGGCGCCCGGTTGCTCGGCGACGGGCGATTCAGTATTAATCGAGCCGGACGACAGTCGGCTATTTCCAGCATTGTCGGCCAAATGGGGATCTGAAGCCTTGCATTCATTACCGATATTATGTCGGTCAGGAGACGTGCTCTTGTCGCCATGACTACCGTCGTTTTCTTCATTCCCGTCGGCATTTGCTTCACCTGCCGTACTAAACATCTCCGTAATTGAAGTCTCCATCTGCCGGTTAAACTTGTCAGCATCAATATCCAAAATATACTCTCGCTTCACGGTCGTTGCTCCATCCGCAGTTGAGCACACTGTTTGGCTAATCTCTAGAATATCCCCACTACTTTCGATCAATTCATCGCTCTTAACATCCATATTGATAAAAGTATGCGAAGAAACAGAAGCAGAATGCTCCTCCTCATTCACATCCATCGAGCTAGTCTCATGTTCCTTCAGAAATATTTGTTCATCGTCATTGTCTTCCGTTTTCAGCGTTGATTCATCATCATTTTGGTCGATTTGTAGTGAATCGTGATTTTCCGGACTGTAGGGAGCATCGTCGGTTTTGATCAAAGGAGACTGCCATTCACTTGATAGTTGAGGCATTTCAGTATGGTCGTGGATAGGTTTCTTGACGTGCGTCGTTCCCAATTCTTCGCTGCTAGCGCTGTCCGTCGATGACTCCCGTTTATCGCTTCCTTCAGCGAAAGACGGTGAGAATAATACAGCAATGGGCTGAGCAGATGGCGCGAAATGGTTGTCGGAAAAGAGCGACTGCGCATTTTTACGCGGTCTTCCGCGTCGTCTCTTACTGGGTTCGGGTGTACCGCTGTTCGACATAGCCGAGTAGGGCGACTCGGGCTTGTCCAACAGCTGCACCTGGACGGCGGTCGGCAGCGACTTGCGACTGCCTCGTCGCCGAGTGGCGAGTAGAGCTGGCGATTGAACAACGGGATCTGGCGAGGCGGGTCGCGAGGAGGAGCGTCCCGACGAGTGGCGAAAGCGAGCCCCAGTGCGGGTGCGGGCGGCGACCGACGACGAAATCGACGACGACGACGACGACGATGACGATGACAGGAGGAGTGCCTGCTCTGAGACGACGGCGCCGGCGGCGTACTCGGCCGCTTTCCAGCCCAAGTCGGTCAGGTAGTAGTCGAGGATGCCTTTGCCGAGCGACTTTCGAGCTCGCATGGTCCGCCTCCCGATGCGTGCGTGCATGTGCGAGGCGTCGTCGGGCAATTTTCGCTGCATGTCGTCGTCGTGGTCGGCGGGACTCGCGTGCAGGGAGCAGTCGGCTGCTGGGACGCCGTTTGATTCGGACATCAAGCCGGTGAGCACGACAGACGTCAGCCAAGCCAGCTTAGTCTGTCTCGCGTCCTTCTAGGTCGACGCGCGCAGCGACCACTGAAATGCACCGCAATGACAATTGGTCGGCCGAAAGGATTCCGTCACGCACGGCAGCCTAACCATCGCCCTATATGCGCATGAATAAACAGCGAATGCCGCTGCAGCACGTTCGCTGTTAGCCCGAGTCATCGGCGCCCACTGCACACCAAAGTTCAGTTAGTGCAGCGGCGACGTGACACGCAAGCAGATCATTCTATCCAAAGAGACGCCGGCCGAATATGACGCTACTGCGCTTATCATCTCACACAACTGGGTCGAAGCAGCTTATGACTTTACAAGTCAATAAAATCGGCATCACTGATAAGCGAGAACGAACTTTTCATCATTTAGATTATTCTTTGTGATAACAAGCTCAAAAACTACGTTAGTATAATTTTTTAAGGTATTTTTCACTAATTTTCACTAATGTAGCAAAGATATTGGAAAAGATTTCATCATTTTTTACATCATTATATTAAATTGATTACATTATATTTAAAGATCGGCGGTAACCGCGTCATACCTGACTTTTATCGGATTAATCACAAAATGACACTATCCATTGACACTGTTTAGCAGTGTCCATTCAGCGAAAGTACAATCGATGCTAGAAGAGCAAATTTCGAAGCGACTATTCCTGTTTGGAGAGGGTGAAGAAGGAAGAAGAAAACCTGTCGACTGACGCCAAAGATGGTTCGACAAAGATGGCCGCGATAAAAACGAGTTGTACGCTTTAATACATTGAGCAAGTGATGCGGCCCAATCAGCCATCGCAGTGCGCAACGATAGCTCGCTGTGAAAGGGCAATACGCATAGTTTAAACGGGTCAGGCGACGCAACGTCAACGTGACAGAGAGAACATAGACGCAAACACACAATGACGTCAATGGCTAACACATTTCTTGCATACAGCAAACGCCCAGTCGGCAGCGACACACGACGGTCGCCCTCTCTCACTCTCTCAGTCAATCGAACGTCGGCGCTCAGCTCTCAGTTGTACTGACAGAAGCGCAATAAATCGCTCAATGCAAAACCTGTCTTTCCTGGCCACATTGCTCACCCTCGGCTTCCGGCGTAAAAGTCAGTCAGTTTTATCAAGCATTCACAATAAGTTTAGTCACTCACCCCTATTATTATTCGTTGAATACGCAGCTCGAATGAGACAATACTAACTTCATAAATCTTTCCTGTCCAAAAGCATAAGAATGGTTACCGGATATTAGCTAACACAAAAACCTGCGCCCACTATGTTGCACTTTGGTTGGGCTAAGCGGAATATAATGGTAAACTGACACCCGGCAGCGTCAAGTTATGTTAGTTAAAATGTGCCGGCAGACCGAGCACGAAATGTCGATGCTTTCCTAATTTAGGTAAAAGGAGACTATATTGCAGCGAGTGAACACTGATTAGCTGTTATATGCCGCGTAGTGTAAATCGGTATCTTTCTCAGGAATGGTGTAAGCACAGTGATAGGAGTGGTTGGTCATATGACTAAAGATTACTACAGTGTGATGTGCTTATCAAATCTATTAATAGATTACTGCCAAGAATTATGGATTATCATATTTGCCAACCAACCTACCGTATTTGTTCTAATGGACCGATAGCCCCCTCTATCAAAATGTGCCATAAAGCAAGCGCAGTTAAGCATGAGATATGTTAATTCAGCGAAAAGGATTTTTTTGCACCATTCGATTTTGCGTCTTCCTCAATAAACCGCAAAAATATTCGGTACAAGTTTGGAACACATTGCGATTTATGAATTTTCAGGCAATCGAAAAATAGACCGATATGTTGGTCTATAAGAACAAACACGGGAAGATCATAAGCTGACTGCACCAAATCAGTGCAAGAAATAATTTGGAGTTGTCATGAGATAGGAACGATTTTTTCGTTCCACGACGGACTAATCACAGGAACCACAGAAGTTTCTAGCCAAAAGCACAGATTTCCAAATATTTCTTAAGATTGGACCGAGATAAATTTGGGGGAACTTATATTTTGAAGAAATTTCATTTTAAACAGTTCTTCACTCAACACGGAAGAGCTCATACTTTTAGGACCATACACTATGTGCTCCATTAAATGATCTACGTCAAATAAAAGCGAAACTGTGCTTTTCAACTTAAGAAAAAAGAAATCCCATGGAAGAAAGCTCCATTTAAAAATTATTAATTGGACAATAAAAACTATATTTTGGAAGATCTGCAACTACGATGAAATATTGTTGCGCACTAACGCATTAGTTGCCGCATTTTTTGTGCACACGGCACACGGTGCGGTAGGCGCCGATTGATATGCATCGTAGCGACACAGCTAAGCCCAAAATCTGATTTTGAACTGCTCTTGTTTTCTCATAAATGTCGCGTAAAAATGGCTAGTTACCTGGTTGCTGTTCCATTGCTTAACTTGATGCAAATTTGATTAACATGCGAGACGATTTCAGATAGAAGATTGCTCCATCCTTTTGCTTGAAAAGAGATAATATAAATTCTTTTGATAGGAAAGGAACACGTGGAATACGAAAATTAAGCACAGTCAAGTAAGTTGACGATGAAACGTCGATAACGAAGGGGATGATGATGAGGCTTCTAGAGCTGTGAGCTGTGACATAGATGCTCACAGCACAAATGAACGGTCAAAATCTCCGACTGATCAAATCCAATATTGTTAACGATGTTGGATTGGAAATAGCACATCACCATGGAGTACATAAGGAGAAGACACCAAAGACCAGTTGGTCTGCGTTAGCATCGACTAGGTCGCATCGAAGTACTCTATGAGACAGATAGTTCGTTGCGGAAGTGAGTGAAAATTGTAACGATTAACAGATATTGTCTATAATTGGGCCAATAAGCCGCAGATTCGATCGTATCTGCAGGGGGGAGGGAAGGGACAGCACACAAACTGTGAATAGATGAGAGCTGTGACGAACGCGGCAGACAAGTGGCGGGTTTGGTGGCATGAGCAGAGGTGGACGCCGGACAGGAAGAGGATGGCGCTGATGTCACAACGCGAGTTGCACCGAATTACCCACACGCATATTCAGAGCACTCCCAGCGCTTCGCAAACCGCTCGCTCTCTGTCCGCCGACGGCGTCGCGCTGCTGCCATAGCAACTGTCCCTGTATTCATCAGCCTTTACCTCTGAACACATAATTACGAAGAATAATCTCGCATAGCCACTCCGTTCTTACGGTTGAAACACGTGAGCGAAATTCAAACAATTCTTTTCTTCACCGGGTCATTGACACCTGTTTCCGGTCTTAACTTAAAACTTTCACAGCCAGCAGAATAAATTGCAGTAATTGTATAACTGCGGCAGAAATGTGTCGACGGGACAGGTCGAATAAAGACCGCCATCGGACAACAAATTCGCATGATGATGGCGACGATATTGGCCGAGATCATATAAAAGTGCACTTGCCCTTCCAACGTGCAACAAACGAACATCAAAAAGAAAAAGATAATAGGCGGCACCTAACGAACTGACTGAATTTAACGCTCCGCCCACTGATCCTATTTGACTAGCGGCCCTAACGTGAAACAGTCGGTGACCCCTGACGCGCGCCGGGTATCAACAATCAAGTAATGCGCAAGAGGCGAGTATGGTCGGATGGCGGCACGCAGACGAATGGTCCAAGCGACGTCGCCGCATTTACACAGTTGACCGCGAGGCCGCGCTTCGGCTGTGTACAGTCATGACACAGTAACTGCCAAGGGAAACAAACTGCGGTCGTTTTGGCCGTCTTGGAGCATACGAATGAGAACTCTGTGCCGACCAGATTCGCACCGACGGCGCCGTCCGCTTGGGGAAGCAGCGCGCCTGACCGAAGAACACAGCCGACAGCGCAGCCGCAAAACAGGCTGATAAGACAGCACTGTGTCAACATCGTCGAGTGCGGCGAGCAGCCGATTGCCACAGACCGACTTGGCACACACTCACGCACAGTCTACCTATAGTTACACGGCATATAGTTAACCGTGTTTACACTGCGCTAATATATACACCCTCGCAACACGTAAATGCATCCTCCATGAGCAAGCAATAGGCGTTCATTACCGGTAAATGACACCAAATCAACACCGGCAGAATGCAATTATTTTCTTATTATTATTGTGTTGCTGTGAAAACTATTATGTAAAACAAGGGATAAAAGATGCACGGAAAATATGAATGCTGAAATATTAACATTTAGACTGGCGGTAGTTCCCAAATATCATCGCCGTCGATATTGTGAGTGATTTGTGATCATTGGTTCGAACACATTGCAGCATGAAATTGAGTTAAGTGGTACGACGAGCTGAGAACTAGATTTAAGCCGTCGGTGTGCTCATCCGTGCCCGTGGGCGGCTATGGAGATCACGCGGTCAGACTAATTAGTAGCCGAAGACGAAACAAATTAAAGCAGGGGCGGGGAAATCCGGGCAGAATAAGAGATAAACATGCCTATAGTAGATTAAATTGAAGCAATCTTTCTAATGATAGTGTCGCGCTGGAATGGACGCCCGAATTGTATTGTCGACGAGAATAGGACGGAAGGGACCGCCGCTGGCCAATTCAGCTCGTGCCGGTAATTTCACAGCAATAAACAGCGACCACCGACTACGCGTTAACGTCACTCTATGAATTGCATGCTACCAAGCCCACCGCGCTCATCTAACTGGTTTCATCCCGTTCTCAACAAACACCGATCCAGTCGGCGTTTCTCCATCGCGACGTATTGTTCGCTGTCAGCGTTGCTGCGGAAAAATCGAGCGCACCTGGTCGATGAGCACTTCGATCAAATATGTATGCAAACCACTGCACCTTACTGAAACAGGAACACAGCGAGAGATCGACAATCTTCAGTATCACGAATGAAAGTATTGGTCAAGGAGAGCGTCAGTTTGCCGATCGGAAACCACCGACCGAGCACTGATGGCGACGGCGAATGACTGGCAGACGCTGATCGGCCGGTCGCTTAGAGCAGCTCGGCGCATGGCCCTCCGAGCAACGTCCGACAAGCAATCGTCGGGAATCTCTTGCAACCGCCTGGTCAGCACGACCGCAACGGCTGCTCTCTGACTTTTCTGCAGCTCCTCCTCTTCTGTCCAGTACTCTCGCAATCGTTCGATTGCCCGCAGTCTGCACAGGCGGTCGCCCAATCGTTCGCCGTCAGTATCAGCGCTCAGATGCATGAAGTTCACTCGAATATTAGCCAGTTCGGAAATGGATCTGGTCAATGTTCGCTCTTCGACCACCATCCAAATAACTAATTCTTTGGAGTGAAAATGTTCGCTCAAACGATCACTGGCCACTGATAGCAGATGAAGCGTTCGTGAGATGTTCGCAGTGTCGCTGGTGGTGACGGGCGTCACCCACACGATCCGTAGTTTGTCGCCACCCCATTGACGGTTTTCAGAAGCGACCAGGTAGATGATCAGAGCCCCGTACGATAGGAACAGGAAGCCAATGAATGCGCACAGGAAGATCGTCGGTTGCTGCTTGTGCGAGTTACCAGTATAGTAGAGCGGTGCGATTACTCGGTTGGGCCCAGGTGTGGTACCGCCCATGCTGTACGAACGAATTTGCCGTACGAAGCGGCAAAAAGCAACGGGCGCAGTTTTATCACTGGCGTGTCACCGGCTCGTCATTGTCGTCTTGCCGACCGCAACGTTAGCGTCGACAGCGATACGGAGTGCATGCTAGAATGGATGAGTAGTTGACGAGTGACTGCCAGCAAATCGATGATTTAGTCAGAAACGTTGAAATGCTTATCGTATATCGTGCATACATCATCATTTGAGCTTTTTCTAAACCCGTTTTTTGCATATTATAAAATTTTCAACTAAACACTCGGTTTAAATGCCATCGCAGTTCATTTTTGATTTTGGAGTAATCGTGCATAATCTGTTGGAAACAGAGGTGGGCACGGCGGGTCGGCCAAGGGGGTGACGGACCAGATTTAGGGAGGGGATCATCCCCTCCTGAAAGGGGACATCCCCAAATCCCCCCAGCGCCCACGTCTGCTTGGAAACAATGTAAGTATGATTTCCAGTTGATAACGTAATTAAGCTCCTTTTGTTTGCACACTTATGAATGCGAATTATAAATATCTGAACACGTGCGATGAGACTGTGGAACGAATTTTCTTCGACACAAATTTTGCACTACAGCATCCAATTGCAAAGGGAAATTGGGCTCTTTTAGTTGATGTTCCGACATGAAACCTGAGAGCCATCTTAGTTCGATTTTCATGCTCGAGCAGGTCTGACTGTGAACGCTTGCTGATTCGTTTCAGCTCTGAGGGTATGGCAGCTTCAACCGGACACATTTATTTACTTCGAACGCCGTTTTTTGCGTTGCAAAGCGATTAAAAAATACTGTACTAGAAAAAGTTAAGATTAGTATCTGAGAAAATGTGAATGAAAATTCAAAACGATTGACCTTGTTTTGTGAATTCTCTCTGCCCCAGGTCGTTCACACAGTTATATGCCTTTATCGGTGGTTATAATACGGGGTTACAGTAAGACAGAGCCAGTACAACACGCTTAGAGCGGTGAACCTTTTCTCGTTTACATCAAGCAAGTGACAAGTCTAGGCCCCGCAGCCGTTTTTATCGGGCGCAATGTCAGCGCTAAATTGGCTGCCCTTATCACACGCAAATGCGCGCAAAATAATATTTTCTCGAACTCGCGCGCCGCCGTCACCTGGTCGGCCAATCTAATTAGCCTCTACCCTAACACCAATTTTTTTCATCTTATTCGCGAAGTTCGCGACACCTTGATATATTGAGAAAACGAATTTATAGTGGATGTGTCCGGTTCCAATCTTCATTACATTTGAAAAAATGGCACTGAAATAAATATTTTATATCAAACTTTTCAATTTTAATTTAATAGTATCTCTAGGAACAAATGAATGTTTCAAAATAGTTTGACACTGAATACTGTTTTCATTAACAAATTGTGCATACTACTTTCGCTATGTCCAGTTGCAATCTGTGATTCGGGGATGGATGAAACATATATTTTTTAAAATCATTTCGTGAATAAATTTTTAATGGAATCATGAATCTGACTGAACTTGTAGTTTATTGTAGCAAACATTACGACTGATTTTTTTAATTTAATGCCCAAAGCTAATCTAGCGTGCCGTGATGTGCAAATGTCAAGTTCGAGCCAGTTCTACCACAATTATCCTCTAGAGTAGGCAGCTGGGGTTGTCAGAAACAGCACTGTTTTGTGATCATTGCGTACTCATTGTCAGTGTTTGTTTCCTTTCGCTTAACAAATGTTGAGAGAGACATTCGAGTAATCGTTGTGGAGCGAATGTGAAAGGTACTTTGGCCAGTAAAAATGTTTTGCTGAAGTACAGTAATACTCGCACTGCGGACACGTCAATGGCGACAATTGAACGGGTGAGCGGCGTGGGGATTCGCGCTATTACTTTGCATACAATTGCACATGGCAATGCGTTTCGTTTTGCACATTGACGAGTTGGACTGTGTGAGCGGGTATGGGGCAGTCATACACTACGGATTGAAGGTTTGAAGTTGATTCGAAGCGCCGAACCGAAGCGGAGCGCGGTGCAAGAAAGAATTTGCTGAACCGGCTTTTGACGGTGTCGTCTCTGTCGCCCGTAATCGCCGCATATCTTTGACCCGAGTCGCTGCCACTTACATCTCACTCTACTGCTCTGCTCCCACCTAGAAACAAAACGGACACTGCTGTGATCGAATTCGATAGAGCTTGGCTGTTATGTGGTTATTGCGAGTTTTTTGTTTGAACATCGGCCTATCGGCGGTTTGAACAAGTGACAGCGGCGGAACTCGTCTCTTCTCTCCCCTCTTCCTGCCTTCCGTGCGCACTTTCCGCTCTCGGGCCATCGGCCTGCAATCAGATCATTTACCTCTTCTGGTGCTGCGCACGTGCCCATGTTTGGCGATGGCGTTTGTTCAGCTCAGATGTTGCCTGAAACCCGACCAACCAATCATTACTGGCCAATCATTACGCGCTGCATCGTTGGAGACGTTGTCTCCGGCCGACTTGATAGTTGAGAACGCGACAGCGATTCCATTCTCCGTCGGCGTCCTCGGAGATTTGGTCGGTTTCATCGCCGGCGCCGCTATCGATGATCCCAGTGGATCCCAGAAGAACGGGTCGTTTGTAAGGGTCTGACGGGAGGGTCAGTGATCGGGCGTCTGATGTAGAAGTGCTACTCAGACGGCGCAGTTTTCACGAGCGCAATACTATGCGCCCGATGTGGAAGTGATGCGCAAGTGTGGGCGTCGGCGGTGGGCCATTGGAAACGGAGTCGTTGGTTGATTAGGCGATCATTGCCTTCCTAACCGGGTTGTGATTCGAAACGGCGTCCGCGATCGGCCGGCCAGTGTCCATTTGGCCGGCTGATGGTGACGAACGGGACGGGAGTGGCCGACCGTTGCGCGTCAGTGTCGGCAGAACTCGATCGTTCTTCGACTGATTGATTGCTCTACGGCCGTCCAACGGGCTCACCACTTCTTTTCTTTCGCCAGTCGTCACCGTTCTATTCGCGTTTATTGTTCTTTTAACGACTGTTGGTCATGTTGACTTTTCTTCCAGGATTATTGTTGCGCTTCTCGGCCATCAGCGCGCATGCCTTTGCCCAACACTGCCCTATCGGCACTCGTTATCGCGCCATCCCCCTCCACCGCCATCAGATTTACGTAGGGCTCTGTTTAGTCTGTTTCATCGGCGCGCGAAACTCTTCAGTCAAGAACGAAAATGTGACCGCCTTCGCTTTGTATCGGCTGCCGACTACGTCACGGGCCGTTCAGTGTTAATTTCTGGAATTCCATTCGCCGCCTATCTGTCTTTGGTGGACGCAAAACGGCCACTATCCGATGGTGCTATTGAACGAACGGAGTGCGTGATAGCGATCGGCCGGCGTCCAGCTGCTTAGCATATTGATGGGCTGAGTAGAGGCGGATGGTGGGCGCTCATGTCGGTGGGCGGTCAGGAGTGTGCACCGTTGCGTAGGTCGCAGAGACGAGCAGACTGCGGCTTGTCGGCCGCGCAGTCGAGTAAGTAAGATGCTATGCAAATAATACAATAGCGCAGGCGTCGCCATTCTTCTTGCAGTTATAGGTGTGCACGCGTCGGTAACGAACCGGTCCATCGTTCCATCGTCGCTTTCGTTCCTCAGTCCACCATGTTTGTTTGCTGATTAGTCAAGTCTCGCGAATGTTAACGTACGAGTCGGCTGAGGACGGTCGACTCCGCTTGTGCATTGTCGCATCTCCGCGGTCGGCCGGACCACCGGGCGGGCGGTTCTCGCTACTGGCAACCGTCCGTCTGGACCAGACTCGCCCGCCGCCACTTCGCGCCCCGTCCCCTCGACGGCGCCGAGCGCGACCACCCGCGTCGCCCGATTAGCTCAACAGCGCGTCATCGGTCAAGTGCTTTCAGACGACCAGCACTGACCACCACCACAGTCGCTACTACGCTCCAGTTGGCCGCTCGACCTGCGCGATCTCTCGGCATGAAGTCGACGCTGCTGCTGGTCGCAGCCGCCGGTCTGCTCGGCCTGGCGACCGGCGCAGGTTTCGATGGCATTCCGGGCGACTACTGTTCAGTCCGGAAGCCGACCTGCTGCCCGAGCCGCGATGACGAGTGCACGGCGCCGATTCTCGGCAACCACCTCTGTTACTGTGACATGTTCTGTGACAGAGCAGATGGCGGAGACTGCTGCCCCGATTTCAAGAAAACGTGCATCGGAATCCATGTCCCCGAGCCCATTCGAGGAGGTCAGGTTGTTTTCAAAGCTTTTCATTTCTGTTCTATTTCGAGATTTGATAGCTCACAAAGTAATCGTAATCATCATTCTTGCATTCATTTCTTGCAGACTGCTCTTACAACGGCGTGCAATACCGAGAGGGCGAAGAGGTGAAGCAAAATTGTCAGGACTGGTGAGTATCCTCATTGGTGTAGTAGGTAGTGAGTAGGTACTCAATACGCTTTTGTCCAAAAGCGTCTATGGCTGTTCAAAGCGCATTGGGACGCGCCCAATAGCTACTACGGTCAGGTGTGTGCGCTTGTAACTGAAGCTGACTGAACAAGCGTTGACCACTGCGGGCGGTTGCCATTAATGCACCGTCTATGTAAATAGTAACGCTCTCGGGGACCGGCGTCGCCAACGCCGCCGCTTCTACAATTTCAGTTCCTTTTAGCCGTTGTACGCACAACCGATGGGATTGTGGCTCGCAGAAGACTTGCCTCATCCAGGACGATCTGCTCGAACGCGTTGGCAAAGGCCGATACACGTACGCCGTCTGCGACTTGTGAGCGAATAAGCAGTGATACATTTGCAGGTGGACGGCTCGCAACTACACCAAATTCTGGGGCAAATCGCTCGAGGATGGAATCAAATTCCGACTGGGCACACTTTTCCCCGAGCAGTCGGTGCAGAACATGAACGAGATCCTGATCAAGCCGCGCGAACTGCCGGCCAGCTTCGACGCGCGCACCAAGTGGCCGGGCTACATCCACCCGATCCGCGACCAGGGCGACTGCGGCTCGTCCTGGGCGTTCTCGACCACGTGTACGTCGACCGCTTTGTTTTCTGTTTCGCCCGCGGATGAGCAAGTGATTTTGTCGTTGCCGACTAGTAATAAGTACGGTCGGTAGGCGGCGTAGTTGGGTCGTTTGATTGACGACGGAGGCCGACAATCTTTTGTTTTTTCTCGGCTAGTTCTCGCACGCAGTAACATTCGTCGGCACCGCCGGCCAATCAGGCGATCGTATTAGTCGACCGACAGTCTGTCTCGCCGGTCGTTCATCACGGTGCACTCGTCTTGTTCCATCGCGCGTGCAACGACGCGCCGTTTTGGGCGGGGCCGACCGGTCACATGCCAATCCAGTCTGGCCGCCAAAACGCAATCACCGTTGGCGCTTGGCAAACTGATCAGCTGAGCGCTGTCTTACTCATTGCCCGCTTCCTTTCTTTTGCATACCCCAACTTTACATAAATGAGACGCAAACATCTCGTCGACCGCCAGATAAGATTTAGCGTCGACAAAAAAGCGAGTCGCTTCTGGTAACAGCACTGGGCTTTTGGAATGCGAAGCATGTACATCGCGAAAGCATATTTTTGCCCGCTTTGTCTAACTGCTTTCTGTCTGTTTAATCACACGGTGATACGGTTAGAGTGGGTGCGCGGCGAAGTGCTATCGAGGACTTTAAGGCGCCAATCTCCGGGTGGCTGCAAACAATGACACGCGACCAGTCTCAAATAAAAAGACAGCTCTTTCGATCACGAGCTCAACAAAACAAACGCACACAAAGAGGCGATCGGGGTCTTCTTTTTCTGCGCAATTCTTCACTGATACGCATACAGTTCGTCAACAGTCAACGATCGTTTCAGCTACGTCGGCCGATCGACTGGCCATCATGAGCGAGGGCAAACTGAACGAAAACGTTTCGCCACAGCAGCTTCTCTCCTGCAATCAGCACCGTCAGCGTGGCTGTGAGGGCGGCTACCTCGATCGCGCTTGGTGGTACATTCGCAAACTAGGGTTTGTGTCAGCTGCGACAGCGACATCAGAAACAGTATCATGCTTTCAGAGTCGTCAGTGACGAGTGCTACCCGTATGACAGTGGACGAACGCAGGTGCCCGGCGAGTGCCAGATCCCGAAGGCGCAGTACCGTCGCGCCGAAGGACTGACATGCCCATCGCCTAGCAGCAACAACAAGATCTACAAGATGACGCCACCCTACCGCGTTTCCGATAAAGTGAGCTTCGAGAGGAAATCCCGTGGCCTTATTTGTTGTTCATCTAGGAGGAGGATATCATGACCGAGATCATGACGAACGGACCTGTGCAGGCGACATTCGTTGTGCATGAAGACTTCTTCATGTACAGTGGCGGCGTCTACGAGAATACGGATCTGGCGCGCAACAAGGGCCCGGGCTTCATGGGAGAGGGCTACCACTCGGTTCGCTTGATCGGGTAAGTTCAGCTCACAATGCTCAGTTATGTAATTATCCGTTGTTTAGATGGGGCGAGGACAATGCGACCGGCCGCTCGGTCAAGTACTGGCTCGCGGCGAACTCGTGGGGTCCGGAATGGGGCGAGAACGGCTTCTTCCGCATCTTGCGCGGTGACAACCACTGCGAGATAGAGTCGTTCATCATCGGCGCCTGGGGTAAGGGATCGAAGCGACGCCGACGACGCTTCAAGATCCGCAAGATGCGCCGTCGACGAATGCGAAAGCTGTAAGCGACGACCAGGTGGCGCTCCTTCGATTCGTTCATCGTTCGGCCATCGGCGCACCACACGATAGTCGTTTGCCGCCGTTTTCTTTCTTTCTTTGCTCAGTCGATCGTTTTCCGTGGTCGCCGCCGCTTTGATCATCTTGATAGCGCTATCCGGTGTTCTGTCGCTCGCTCGCTGCCATTATGTGACCAGTCAATCTAGTTGTCATCATTGTCGTCAACGGTGATTCTCGCGTGTTCTTTATAAGTCGTTCGTTGTGCTACTGCTTTTCACTGCCATCGGATTATTTTCTACTAGCGTGCATATTAGTGGTGACTGCCATTACCCCATCGTCTTTTTTGTAAATACATCCTTCCAAGTATTTTTTTGTAAGCCGCCCTTGTTCGCCTTGCCGACAGGGTTCAGATTAGCTTGCTCGGTAGAACTGATTGGACTTATCGCATCGCAAGGAAGACTACTCATTTTATGCACTCGATCGCACAGTTTCCGCCGGCGATTCAGCCAACCGGAGACAGTGTCTTTGGTGCTCAGCGGTATTCTGTTTAATATCATATGAGTAAACGTTTAAAATTTCAATGCAATCTACTGACGCACGATCAGCTGCACATTGTGACGGAAGCATGAGCCATATGTGGCCGAACACATAGCGCAAGACGACTGGCTACAAGAATGAATCGCCTTGTGTGACCACATCGCTGAACTGCACCTTCTTGTTGCGGTATTTAAACTTTTTGGCATCCCAGTGACGCGAGTCGTTGCCCTCGTTAGCCGAAGATGTCGACGCGTCGCTGTGCCGCTTCGGAGTCGGCGTCCGACCACTGCTCCGGGTCACCGCCGGCATTGCAGTCCGCAGAGACGCGCCGCTCGTCGTCGGCAACGGCGTAAATGGTCTCTGAGCAAGTCGTGGAGCGTAGGCGCCGGCGCAGACGACGGGCTGAGCAAAAGACTTGTCCAGCGCCAGCATGTCCGTCTCCAACAATCGCGCCAACGATACCTCGTCGAGCAGCAGAACGTTGTTGGACAATTCCTGCATGGCGTGGGCGGAAGCGGCTGCAGCAGTTCTATGTCGGCGCTTTACAGCTCGCGGAGTTTGATGTTGAGCGGTGACTTTTTGGTCGGATAAATCAGTGGGCTGCAGAGGAGCAAATGGGCGTCCGTCGGCAGTGAAGTACTCAGTGGTATTGCGCACTTGATGTATGGTTCCGGATGCGGGATCGAAGACATAATTGACGGACACCGTTTTGCTGCCTCTACGCGGTTCGCCGTTCCGCCTCTCTTGGTGCTTATGATCTGCCATCGCGCGTTGATGCCATTCGGTCGTCTTCAACTCAGTGCCGTCTGAGTAAGAATGACTGCGTCTGAACTTGCTTGGCAGCGTGCGCGTGTCGCGCTCGGTTATCTGAGCTCGAACACCGGGTAAAGTGGAGTAGATAGACGATGGTAGCGAGTTCTTTCGAGTCAGACCCCGAATCGGTACCTTCCTTTCTGTCTTTTGGACGGGCTGAGGGTCCTCGGGCGTTTGCGAGCTTCGGGCACTCGATTCCGATTGTTGCGGCGAAGGCGACAACGGTCGATACCGTGACTTGCTTCTTGGCTTCACCTCTTCACGACAAAGCACCGAGTCCGGCACGTACACTTCTTCGACTGCCGCTGGAGCATTGTAAGTGGAGCTGCTCCGTCGAAGAGAATTGAGCGCTACAGACTGTTCCTGGAGTTTTTTGAGATGGCGCTCGGCGGTTTTTCTGGTTGCCTCACCAGTAATGCGCTTTGCGACTGCTTTCGAATTGCACTGGGAAGAGTATGGCGCGAGATCGCCGATTGTATATCGGACTCTCTCGTATTCTCCCGATCCCGATCCTTCGCTGGACGCGAAAGAACCACGGGGAGACTCGGAGAAAGCAGTTGGCTGCTGCTGTTTCACTGGTGGATTGTTGGTCGTCGCAGCCGACGAACTTGCCGCCTTCTGCGTCATTTCATTTGATGATGCATTATGAGCTGATACTTGCTGATTTTGGGATTGCGTCGGTTTTCTTTCTCGCTGATCGGACGATTCAGTCGACGGTCGCTCATAAATGCGGTCGGCGGCTTTGCTGGTGCTTACTCTTCGTAGTTCCTTGGCCAGCTGCTGCGCTTTACGTGGAATTGTGCCGGAGACGGCAACAACGGTACATCCCGAAGATAGCAAGTGTCCGGTCTTCTGAAAGTTGCGCGTCTGCTGGTGCAACTTGGCAGCAGCGGCTGCCGTTAACGTTTTGGATCGAGCTGGCAGGACGGTCGAATTGAATGTCCGTTCACACACTGTTCCTGCGCGGTAGAATTTTTGTCCATTGCACAGAATCGGAACCGTGGGCTGCCGAACAAGCATTGGTACAAATGACGGCGCCGGAGCGACTCGATGCTGTCGTTCTTTGCTAAATTACAATAATTAACAAAGTTGCAAATATAAGACCATTAGTCCACTGTACCGTCGAGCTTGGGTGAGCGCAACACAGCACGTGGCTGAAATGAGCACCAGAGACGCGACGGCGACGATTGCTGCAAAGAGCGTCCAATTGCTGGCTACGCTTCGATGTTCACTTTTTTCGTTGCCAACGGAACTGTTTGCTTCCGTCGCGAGTGTTCGATCTGTATTGATAATTAAATGTGGTGAAGGCGAAATAATGCAGACAACTTACAGGTCTCAACTGGACGGCAAGTAAGCGTGTCATTCCATGTCCCTTTTTTCGTACATTCGATGACAGGAGGTCGCTGTTTGGGTGACAGAGAGTAGCCGCGGTTGCATTCGAGCAACACTCGGTCACCAGGATTGCGTGTTTCGTCTACATATTCCGCTCGGCCATTGTCTATATTAAGTGGCGGGCAATCCTGAAGTATCTCTGAAAAGGGACGGTATCAATCGGGCCACTTCCAATGTGCAAAAGGACAATACCTTGACAGACTGGCCAGGAGTTACTCCAGAGACCCGAATCTAAGCAAGATAATGTTGCAGGGCCGTCCAATCGATAACCAGCGTTGCACGAATAAAGCAGCTTTGTGCCGACGACTATTTTATCCGCTGATAGCAAATAACGACCATGCGACACGTATGGTGGTCTTTCGCAGAGTATTCCTGAAGTGAAAGATCGTCGTAGAATTGCGCAAAAGAGATAAGCGGAAGAAACCTAAGCATTGTGGGGAAATGCCGCTCCAAGTGCCATTTTTCAGGCAATGTCGGCGATTCGGTCCGATTAGTCGATATCCGCGTTCACATTGGTGCTCGGCGATGAGCGTTGTCGAGTTCAGACCACCGATCAGGGTGACCGTTCCGTGCGCCGGCGGTTGCAATGCATCGCACGACTTGTCAATTGATAAACGTCGAGTCGTAGAATCCATCGAAGACGTTTCAGTGGGTGCTGCAGAAGTGTAGCTGAAGTGCACAGTGGTTCTGTTGGATTGCGTCGTTGATGTTCGTGCATCCATAGTTGTGGCCACATATTGCGCTGGCCAAGTAGAAGTGGTAATGCGTCTTTCCGGCTGTGCCAACGCACAGTGTTTTCCATCGTCATTGCGTGGTGACCAAGTACCATCTCTCATACATGTAATCGACAAGCGAGTGCTGTGATCGAAGTTGCAGAACAAGTCGTACGATTGTCCTAAATAGAAAAAATGAAGTGGTCGGTGACAGATCGTTAAAAACAAAGGGAAGTGCGTGACTGTACCGACGAGCGTGGGTTGACTAATCGTCTGGTCGAGAGTAAATCCAGCAGGTACTTCCGGCGGGCCGCACTTTGAGATCTCTAAAGCAGACGGGTAGAGCGACGCTCTTGAGAAACAAGCAGATTGGCGCGATCGAATGTTGACTCACTGAGGGCGCACAGCCAGCTGCTCACCGACGCGCACGGCACCGCCGCCCACACCGCGGCGTCCTCGCTGACATTCGCCGCGAAGCAGAGTGGCCACGACGCCGTGTACGGCAGAAAAGAAAGAACTGAAACGCTCAACCAATTGACCACCTGCGTCATATGAATACACAGCTGACTTGTATCTTCCGTTGTGTTCCAGCTCTGTTGGCTGGTCGACACGCCGCTGATGGACATCCACAGACCGTCGGGTGCATCCTGGTGCAAATCTATGCCGTATATCGGCGCAGTTTCGATTGTGCCGTTGCGAACAGCGGCGTTCACAAGCGCCCACATGAGGTAGTCGCGCGTGATTGGCGCTTCGGGAAGAGCCAGCTCTCCGTCAAGCTTCTTACATTGTACGGCAGCTCCGAGCAATGACCGTTCCGAAGTGGGAATCGCCGCAAAGCACTGACCGTCCGAATAGAATTGGCCAGCGTCGCACAAAACAGAGCTCGGTGGTTCCGCACTGCGCGAGAATATTCGAAACTGAAAATAAAATTGCGTCAATAGGGTGTTTCCATCAAAATAATGAGCCGCTCACTTCGCTGTTGCACAAATATCGTCGACCATTGTCGCCGTCGTACCGGAGAACTACGTAACGGGATGGCGGTGAGGAAGCGCGACATTTTCCTTGCTTCCCGGCTGTAAATGCTTCATAATACGAGCGATTTGGGTCACAATTTACCGAGTTCCTTCACATCGATAGTGTCGCAGAGAACGTACGCCTTAGGATCGCTTGTGTCATTGGTCAGCAACAGCTCAACAGTTCCGCCCGTATCCTCATCTAATAACGTACGAATAAGCAAGCACGATTTTGCAGGCAGACAACCTGAGTTGATGACATTGATCCAGGTGACGTTGTATCCGCTGATAACAGGCGTTTGCAGAAGATCGATCACTTCAATGCGCACCTTTTCGGGACAGGTGTCGTTCTTGATAGACTGCCGTCCGTCGATGAGCCACAAACGTGGCTTCTCACTGCTTACATCCACCGCTCAAACAAATCCATCTCGATTGGACACGGACATCACTGTCACTTACAACAATGGACGTTTGCGTTCGTCGGCTGCCAGGTGCCGGTCGTTCTGTTGCACGACAATTGATGCTGTCCGAATAAGACGAAGCCGTCGGCGCACGTCAACGTGGCCGTATCGTAGCGAATTGTCACCGAAGCGAACGGTGGGATGGCGGGTGGTGCGCAACGGAGCGCAAAAACGACCGATGCCAGCCGAACGATGGCAAGCAGGACAACAACGGTCGGAAATGCCATCGACTCATCGGGTGGGAGACATGAACAACGCCAACGCGCTGGCAGGCAACGTCCACTGGCGAATGTCAATACCTAGTTTTCCGCGTGTCGTCGCTCAAGTGGCAGCCGCCGTCGGTGCTGGACGAGTCCGTTCGAACTGTGCAGCGGTCAGTGCTCACTGTTTGACATTGCGACTTGCGCAAACACTTTGGCTCTGCTTTGTTGCGCAACTGAATTCGATCGGGTCGACAAGCTGGCCGACCCGAACGACGTCATCGGTGGCGGTCGCTGAAAGAAGACGAGCGTGCGGTGGACAGTCGACGGCGGACGCGACGGGCAATTACCGCTGTCTACTTGGCGCACGACCGTCGTCCATCTCAACAAGCACGCGCTCATCCCCACTCCTCGGAGATGACTGCGCACGACGCGCTTCATCGCCAACGAGACGGAAGAGTCCGCGCGCACAAAGCGGCTGTCGTGACCCGGCTATTGACTCGATACTATTGCATACCACCTCGACGGTAAGTCACACCGCGGGTCAAGAGCACACTGGCTGACCAACGCAAATAACAACATCACACCGACAACTACTCAGATCAGATCAATCAGTGACGCGCACAGAACGAAGCTAAGATGCCCCAGTGGTCACTCGGGAAGCAGAGACCCGTGCGAATGCGGACCATGCCGACCAACTCGAACCGCTCGGCCGTCAACGGACTGTCGGCATTCACGTAGAGGCGATCGAAACGGCAACGCGGCTTGAACTTGTCAAAATGCTTGTTATCGTTTTTCAGACAGTCCCACGTATACTGCTGTTTCTTGTCCGAGCCGCACGCCTTCCAAACGTCGTTGGCATTTTCGGGCTGACCGGCTTCTACCACCTGAAATTCCAATGCAATCGTTGCAAAACGGTTTGGAGCATACCTCATTGTCGCGAGCGTTCAGGTCACCACCGAACACGACAGTCGAATCGGCCGACGTTAAAGATTTGAAGATTTCGAAGCACTTGCGCAGTTGTAGAACACGCTCCTCAGCGTGCTCCTTCATGCTCTCCAAATGAGCAGTCAGCAAGTGGACGGTGCGATTGCCGAGTTGCGCCTTCAATCGAGCAATGACCAATCAGAAAGTAGCACACTGGTACTGCATACTTCGACTTGTAGAAGAGAGCGGCCCATCATGGAAGAACTGAACGGCGACAGCAAATGAGTCAGCAGTACAAGGCGACCGCGACGAAGCAGAATCGCAGTGAAGTAATTGATGGGCGAACTGGGCAACTTGCCCAGCACCAACTGATACTCCTTGTCGAGCTGTTTACTGATGATCGACCACGACTCGGCCACCACTTCTTGCAGAAAAACGGCATCTGGAGCATACCTGAAAACAATCCGCCACTACGCACCATGAAAGGTCAGTCAGATAGATACTCACTCTTTGATCAAGGCGCAAACAGTCTTCGTCCTGCTCGCAAGATTCGCATCGTCCAACCCATCGATATTCCATGACAACACTTTCAGGTGGTTATCATCAACCGCGTCGTCCTCCACCTTCGTCCGTTTCGCCGCTGGCTTCGGCTCGTCGTCGTTGTCGTCGGATCCATGCGCGGATTCGAAGAAACGATTCACAGCAGTCTGCGAAAAATAAATTCATTCGAGAGCTCGAAGAAAGAACGGTGCCATGTACTTGAAGGTCCCAGTTGCAGTCCTGCAGGAAGAAGTGTCCGCAGGCTTCATCAGTTCCAGTCAGTTGCGCGAACTCCTGACTGCGCCGATCGCATTCTTCGCCACTTGGCAGCGAAGCGTCTTCTTCCTCGTCGCTCATGGCGCTCTCCCAATCGTTCTTCCCGTCACAAGCGTACTCCGCCCGGGATAGCAACGAATAAAGTCTCTGACTATTGTGCAAAAACAAAACGCTGCAGAAAGATCGAAAGCGCGTATTGTACTTTGTTTACTATACTCGTGCGCCATAAAACAACGCGATCAACGGCGCAAATAAGTGCCAAATTATTCAAATGAAGTCAGTATCATCAACTGATTGGGAGAAGTAGTCATAAGGCAGCTGTGTAAATCATGTGTAGCATCAGCAGAAGCGAAAAACGACAATGTACATTATAAAACATAAGTGTCAACTTTAACAAGTGAACAAGACTGTATCACAGAAGAGATAGTGATGTGTGTAAATATAGCGAGAGAAGAGAGAGAGAGAGGAAGCTCAAAGGTGGTTACATTGGGCAACACTGCAAAGAGCGCACCAGCACTTGCACTGCACATAAATCAACGGCAACAGGTAGATTCTT
>JAQGAX010000046.1:0-29933 GCA_034698105.1 Plectus exinocaudatus | reverse complement strand
AGCATTTTCCATCGCACACCGAACAACTGAACAGCTCTTCTTCGATAATCAGCAAACTGCTGGGATTGAACGATCAGAGTAAACGTACGAAAAGTATCGTAGTCCGTGTTCATAAATTAGCATTTTACTACGCAGTCTGTACACTAAATGCAGTTGAATACAAAAAAGACGCCGCAACGCAACAGTAGTAAACAATTGACAAGGTTGCATGAGCATCGGCATTCATCGTTCGTTCGTTCGATCAGAGACGAAAGAACCGGCAACGGATGGAGTGGAGCACGATCAGGTAGGGGAAGGGACTGCACAGAAACATCTTCTTGCCAGCAATTAACAATTCCTAAATCCGCAGTTTCGCGTGCACATTACATTGTCCGAGGTGGTAGAAGACTTAACAACTGTAGTACTCACAATATGCAAGCAGAGACTGACAAAAATTTGCACCAAAGTTATCGCGCATATCAATCGACGAGCAAAATGAGATACTGTAGCAAGCGCTTTGCAAAGATTAAGTGCAGGCTACAGTACTTTGTTGACGCATAAAATGAAAGTTTTGCACACTCACAAAGGATCACTTCCCGCCCTGTCTCGTTCATAACTGAACGGCAGCAGACGGCATTCTGGGCGCGGCCCCCGCAACCGGACAGAAGCGAGAAAAAACGCGAACGGCATGCTGCAGTAGCAATGTTTGAGATAAGGAATCGTCAGAATACACCGTTAAGAGCGTGACAGAATTCCAACGCGAATCGCTGCGACTTGCGACTCCTGTGCAATAAACAAGAATAAATATGTTTGAAATGGATCGCCAACGCACGCATTCGTGGTAATAGCGCAGGAATCGCAAATCGCTGCGACTTGCGGTTCCTGTACAATTACCAAGAATAAATATACGTGAAATGGATTGTCAACGCACGCATTCTTGATAATGGCACAGGAATTGCAAGTCGCAGCGATTTGCGATTAGAAGTCTGCTCAATTTTTTACCAAGGCCGACTGAGCCAGGAAGCATATAGTCGGTGGTGAAAATATAGGAAGAAAGGAAGAATGGCGAGAGGAGACAGAGCGGAATCGGCGAGCGTCTTTCAGTTCGGACCGTTGGAGTTTTCGAAAGTGACCCACTGCTGGCGCTGTTCAGCGACATCCAGCACGCGCGCCACGTAGCTGCCGATTAACAGACGCGCTTGCTCGACGATCGCCGGGTCTTTCTCGTCGTACTTCTTGTAGAACTTCATCGCCTCAAGCTGCCTGTATTTTGGCCGCTGCTCCTCTTCCTTTATCAGGCTGAAAGAAAGAAACACTTTTTGCTTGAGTCGAATGCGAGCCAAAGAAGGCATTCATAATAAGAAAAATAGATGATTTCAGCATAAAACTGTCCAAAAAGGCCGTTAACAAACTAAGCAGCGTTGAAATCAGCATTATACAAAGAGAAAAACAAACCAGGAGTTGACGAATTGTACAAGGTCGATTGTATAGACGCTCGAGGGACGCATGATTGGGGCGTCACCGTGCACCACTTGCTGCAGCTGTTCGAACACAGAGTTCCAGCTCGGGTAGGGGAATCGTCCGGTGCAAATTTCCACCTGCAACAAAAACATTAGCCAATGAATCGAGGATTTCGCGTGACCACGTACCAGGGTGATGCCGAGGCTCCACACATCCGATCGAACGTCGTAACTGTTGGTCGAAAGACTCAGGCGTTCCGGCTGAAAAGAAAGCAAAAACTCGCATGGCACAGCGCGACTCGAAAGTTAAACAGTGGTCAAGGGAGTCATAGAAATGTGATTTGATATGAAATAATATTAAAACACTGTAGTTACAATCGAAGTGATCTCGCTGGCACATACCGCCATATAGGGTCGGCATCCGGCGTCTCTGGTTCGCGCGATCGAATCGACTAATTGCCCGGCAATTCCGAAATCGCACAGCTTGATGTACCCGCGTCGATCCAACAAGATGTTGGAAGGTTTCACGTCTAAAACAGAACATTGTCGCTTTGTCGCTGCTGTGGGAAGGTTGTACAACACTGTTCGAATCATTCAATCACTATCTATGAAGCCACAAACATAAACATGTTCATAATCACCTCGGTGAATGATTTTTAGATGGTCCTTCAAGTAGCTGAGCGCGGTTAGAGTCTGAAACGGGTAGCAGAGAGCGTGCTGAAGGCATTCAGCAAGACTGGGAGACTCACAGAAACAGTGACATTTCCTATAATATCCTCTGGCAGTGTCTCGTTGAGCTTTTCGAAGACGAACTTGTACAGTTTCTCCAGCGATGTGTCCATCAGCTCCATGCAGATCCAACAGTCTCCCTGAATTGTTCACACATAGATTTTGTAAAGAAACGTGAATGACTAAGAAACAAACCTCGCGAAAGATGGCCCCATAGAACTGGACAATATTTGGGCAGCTTTCCGATTTCATAATTGCATCCAATTCCATCAGTAGCTGCTTCTGCTCCTTCTCGTTAACAGTCGAGCGTATTCGCTGAAAAGGATCGAAAAGCCATTGGAAGTTCTTTGTTCAATGACATGACGCTCACTTTCACAGCCATGAAAGTGTTGGACAGACGATGTCGCATCTTGATCACATTGCCGAAAGCACCCTGTCCTATTTCACCCTGATCCTCGAGGTCCGCAGCCGTGAAGTCGTAAAACTGTTCGGGCGAGAACTTGAGCTTGCCAGACGAATGCGAACGAATGAACTCGCTATAATAAAAATAAAAATATAAAAATGGGGCGCGTCTTCTTAGTGAAAGCGTTACGTGTTCCAAAAACTATTCAACGCTCTTAGACGCAATTTGCTTCTTTACGGCTCACCAATACCTAAGCTGTAACCGAAAATAATGCCAGGGAACAAACCGATTAGTTTATTTTCACGCTTCCTCTAACAGAATTTGCCCAGCAACGGACAGGAGGGACCGACGAACTATTGTATAGGGTCGCCGCTGGCGGCTAAAAATGAACTTACAGATGCGGAGAAGTCGTGGCAATGTCTGTAGACTGGACTTTGCGGTCGCTTTTGCGGTCGAAGTCGAGGCTCAGGTCCGCGCGACCTTCGAACCGAGACATGGTCAAAAATCACGACCACACTAGCTCGGCTGTCGATCAGTGAGCAACCGTTTCTGTACAGCGCTTCAAACAATCTAGAACAATGGAGAATGTTGCTTTTGCCGTAAAACTGAACTTAGCTGATACGCGCGAACCTATCCGCCTAATAAAACTCGAATTCTACAATTTTGGGCGCTGTCACTGCGAAAAATAGCAATAAACATCAACAAAACGAAAAAATAGCCACTCAAAAACCCAGCAACTGCCCAACTTTGTGAGCCAATCTTGCCACAATGACCTTAAGAACGCGGAACACAAAAGCAGTAGGGAGGAAGGATGACGCATCATCACTTCGACTCGACCGACGCGTCGATGCGACACCAGACACACGTGATTCATAGGTTCATTGACGTGCGTCTATCCCAAAAAACGCCTACAACCAACGTAAATATAAAAGTATCGTCCTTACGCAGTGAATATGTGGATATTCTAAAGTACTCGTTGCTATACGTTACCCAGACCCAAAACGCACAACGCAATATACGTGTCTAGAGGTTAGATTACTAATCAAACATGTAGACACTGACAGTACGCATGGGATGAAGGACAGCAAGGGAAGCAAGAACAAGTTCGGACGCGTAAATATGAGCTGGAATGGTAGGATGTACGGTCCGAGAGATAGAAGCACGCGTTTAGTCATGCTCAAGAAGGCCAACAACACCAGCACCAACAACAACGTAATGGACTGGCCAGGCGCGCACGTTGGAGGATCGCAAGATATCGAAGTGCACAATCACTGCGACGCTCCCTCATTGCACATAGCGGTAGAATGCAGAGGGTATGCGGCAGCGCAGATATAAAGTGCGGGAATTTGAGCCCATATATAATATTGGCACGTCTTACTAGAAGTTTTGTAGGAGCAGTGTGCCAATGGAATCCTTTGCTAACTTCAAGCATGATTAAGGACCTCTCATAGTTCGTTTCCGCAATTTTAAAACTTCGGGATTTTCATACAATTGTGCTGAATTCATAATGATTAGAAAGTAGTGCATAAATAATTATTGCACTAATGCATGTAAACTGTCGATACAGTATACATTTAATTTCAAGGAATGAACTCTATGATGCCCCTAAGGTCGGGGCAGAGGAGGACACGGGTCGGTGGCTCACCTCATATAATACAAAAAAACTGAATAATGTCATGTATCAAGCGAAATTTTTCGCCATGCGTGGCGAAAACGATTTCATTTTCAGTTTATTTACACAACGCATGATTATATACATTGCGACCACATCGATACATACAATATTTTCCAGCACAATTAAACTCAAAACCAGGATGGAACCATGTTTCACAAAAAGCGTATATATAGATATCGATTTTTTCTAATTCCTCATTACATTCTGCAAGTCCGAATCAACAAGGTGACAATTTGCTAATCTCAGAAGAACATCATTTTCAGGCTTTCGGTGAAAACCCAAAGGAAATGGCTTGCTCTTTCGTTGCGCATATAGCAAGCACGATTGGTGGCAGGATGCCAGCGCATTTCATTGGCGCCCAGATGACCTCACATATCCCCTCTGAAGCCGCCGAAGCCGCCGCCGTTGCGGTGGTTGGGGTCGATGAGGCGCGTGCCGCCTTAGTCGACTGTAGGCGCCCTAGCCATTCTCTTACCGTCATTCGCCTCCTTCTTGTAGATGATCTCGAGGTAGATTCATCACGAAGCACCGATAGCCAACTAGTTTATTGCGTTCTTTGCACTCCTTGCTCGCGGTCCCGCTTCTGCTCGAAATCCGTCATACGGCGTCATCCTTCGGGCGGTACTGATTGAAGAACCGCAGTAATTCGTTGCGCGCGTGGATGTCTGCGAGGTCTCGACTTCAACGATTCGGGGACGATCGCCGTTCTGCAGACCGTGTCGGTGGACGCGTCCGTAAACATATTGTACATCTGTGTGCAGTTGTCCGAAGACAGGCTGAGCGGTTCTCCGATAGCGCTGCAAATTTGCTTCAGAATCGGATCGACTACGTCAGCGATGATTTCCTGCTTTATCTTGTTGATTTCTTCACCCATCTCCGCCTCCCCAGCTATCTCCCCACCTCCGAGTCTGAGCCATCATGAGAAGTTGTAGACTGCGGCCTCCCCCGTCCGTCCGCCTAACCCTATCAAGCCCAACCCCGTGCCCATGTCTGATCCTCTCAGTAGAGTAATGACCATCTTCTAAGATTTTAATGACTAGGACATTGTGGCTTTATCATTCTCCAACAGAGCGGTTCACTTTGTGATATATGCCTGTGAGTTTCGAGAAGCTTCCTGAGCGGAGAGATACCATGTATCAGTTTGCGTGACGTAGAATGAAGAAACAAATGGCTGCTGCCAGGGCCGTGTCATGGATTTAGGATACTCGAGGCCAAACTGTGGCGCTATATTTGGCGCGGCGTCTCCTTTGAGCTTGCAGAGCGCCCCATTTTGCTCGGCGCCCGAGGCCAAGGTCTCGTTAGCCTACCTATGACACAGGTCTAGTTGCTGCTTCAGTGAACGCTTTACCAGCTATCTCGATCTGTTTTCAAAACAATTCCTTTGTTTACCTTTAGTTTTATTACAATCGAGCCAGGATGTAAGAGAATGCAGAAAAATCTAAAACTGTCTCTTTTATCGGGATTGCTGTTACATCTGAAGTTTAGTTGTTTTGCCATAGTGTAGCGCGGGAATCAAGCAATGCTCTTACATCCGGTTCGAATGTGTCATCCGATATCCAACCGAAATGACGTGTCTTTTGATTACGGCTTTTGGTCCCTCATAAGTGACGAATGCGAGTGAATCGGTATGAACAATTGTGACGTCGCTGGCTTAGTCGCCGAGCTAATTAATCATAACTTAGGTATTTTCATGAATATGTGTCCATTAATGACAGATACGGAATATGCGCATGATGATGCGATGAAACGGTAATTGGTACCATACTAGATATCGGACGCCGGCGGACATACCGTACCTAGGCGGATGATTACCCTTCACATCCAAATAGGGTATGAGTACGACACGTGCATTGTTTTTGAACCTCTTGCCTCGACGGTCGGAATGAATGTTGTTACCGCTTAAGCGTCTACACGCTTCTATAGTAAAACTTAGCACCATTAGCAGGTTCAGTAGGAGGAAAGAAGATCCTGCTTATGCAGGAGCGATATCAAATGCAAATATCTGAAGGGCATGCCCACGTCTGCTCGAGGTAATCCTGATTAGCGCACTTTGCTCTTCACTAGGTTTCTCTTCGCCTCAGTAAGTCGTTATATATCTCATGGAGTATTTACTTTGCTCAACGGTTTTCCTGTAGCAGCGAGAAATAGAACCATTTTTAAAATATGTAAAGTACGTGAGGCTCAATACCGTACCATTGATATTTTGACGTCAACACGCGCTAATTGCGATGAATGAATTGGGTGCCGTCGTGCGTTTTGGCTTAGAATACATGTATATCCCTTGGGGATTAATCAGAATTAAGGACACGACATATCTGGGGGAGACGTAGATGTCGGCCCAATTGATCACTGGTGTGAACGAAGAGATGCTGTACCTCTTAGTAGATTTCATGCGTCTGCCTCTCAATCGCACCGAACGGATGACGCCAGCAAACACGTCGGAGTACTATTTTGCAACGGTCTCAAGTGGCGGCTTTCTTTCAAAAATAGCTCACGTCCTCGTCAGCGAAGATGAGAACTGCCCAAGTCTGTGTCGGATAACGACTGGATTAGAGTCATTCAATGCGATTTGAAGATGATTGTTAGCTCGTTGAGGCGATTGTTCCTCAGGGATAATTACTAGCAAGAACTATGCGTAGGTCTTTCGCCAATACTGATCAATTATAAGGATGGACGTTTGACTGATGGCGTGCTCGTTGATTAGTTCCAACTAGACTTTCTTTCCGGTCGCCATCGACCAACCCGTGCCCACTCACATTATGGATTCGGTCTTTTGCGCCATATTCTGTTCAGCAAAAGGGCTATATAGGAATTTACCGCCGTCGGTATCAATAATAGTGCGATCGTTTTTGCTCTCTCCTGCCGGTGCTTCTGCTGGCTTAGGTTTGCAGATGAATGCCGCCGCTGCCCATTGAAGAGTGGCATTTGAGCTGACTACAATCGGCGACTTATTTTCATGTTCTCTGAGCCCCTAATTGCTCCATGTTAAGACGCGCTACGTCGAGCACAAAGAAGCGCGATCACTCGTCGATTCGATTGACTTAGTTACCGGCAGATATTCGTCGCCGCGATGGTTGCGAGGAGCATATACGTCGCGTTGGTCGTCGTCGTCGTCGTCGTCTCGGGCAAGCCGCCGACCCAGTTGACTCGCATTTCCGATGAACAAGCCGAAGCCGACGGCAAGATACTCGCAGAATTAGTCGAGTCGCAGACTCAACCGCACTTCATCAACGACCCCAACTACTTCAAAGAGGTACCGACGGCTGGTGACTATCCTTTGTCGACCAAGCTGGGATCGTCGTTCGACCACCGAGTAGTCAGAATGCGCCCGCGAAGTATGTCGTTTATTCAAATGAATTTGTGGCGACCGAATCGAATGCGCGTGTGTTTCAGCATGTCCCAACCAAGACAAAACCGATCAGCCAATGATCCATTGTCCGACGCCTGATTTGACAGTATTGACAGAATGGAAATGCATCAGGTTTACGGATCTCTGCAACGGTGTTCCCGACTGCCCACAAAAGGAGGATGAACATCCAACGTTCTGCATGTTTCATGAATTGGTAAGTCGGTCATGACGCAATTAATTATTATTTACGGTTCGGTGCAGCTTTTGATTTTGTTTCTCAATGAAAGCTTTCCGCTGAGCATAAGCGTGGGCACGGCTTCTTCTAAGTGCCTTCACTAGTCCTCGTTCATCCATTGAATTCTTTTTCAAATACAACTGTGCAATTGCTCAGTCAACAATAAACCATCGCGTATTTTTACAGCAAAACACCGAAGTCAACAAGTTACGAGAGATAATCGCCCAAGTGCTCGATATTCTACCCCTCAAGGAAATAGAAGAATCCGACGCCAGACGACGGATCTAGATCGAACGCCCCTCGTGCTTGCCCACACCGCCGACGTGCATGTTGCTGATGGACAAACTGTCGCCTGGGGTGCACGTGATTCGTTTCTTTTTGCCGCATTCCCCTTTTTTCTGTCATCTTTTCTGTACGAAGTGAAATGCTCGTTAAAGCGCGGGTTGAATTGATGATTGCTGCGACATCCGGTGATTTCCGCTTTGGTTAGCTATGAAGCTCTTGCACCAATTTTTTTTGTCGATTTCCTTAGTTTTTGCGTGCGCCATCCAATTGACCCAATATTTCTGTGAAAAATGACGACTTCACGCGTCTCGCGAAACGTGAATTTATGATGAATGTTCATTTGGCGCGATCATTTATTTTGCCATCAACTGCATCATTTGCTGTTCATTCAAGTGTTCCAGTTGACCTTGTTTCATTCAAAGTACCAAAAATAATCGCAAAAATATGTCTCCACGCGAGATTGATCCCTGGTAACCGCCTTGAATAGCGAATGCGTCAGAGAAATGAAGTTTGCCAACGTTGAACATATTTTGCCCCTGGCGTTCATTACTTCTGTCAGAGATACACGTTGACACCTACGCCTTGCCTACTGAGTCCTCACAGTCCAAGATCGATCGAAATCCTCCGAGAATAGTTGCATACACTCACTTCAAAGCCGATATTTCCTTCAGTAAATGCGGAACATTCGGCGAAAGTCGCCGTTGAAGTCGTCGAGGTATTCGACATTTTGCGCTTGAAATCGCATCGTTTTTCGTAGGTAATTACGGGACTATATTGAATACAGAAAAGAATGGCGAATAGCTAAAATTAGATAGATGATCGTATGTGTTTCCCAGCTGCACTGCTACGTGACATGAGGGCGTCGCCGCGCATTAGTAACTCACTGCGCCTTGTGCATTAGTAGCAGCTGCAGATGTTAGCATATTGCCCACTGTCCGTGCACTTTCATGTATGTCATTCACACGGACCTCAACAGAGCCATCAAACGACAAGACGTCAAAGCTCTGTCGGAACAGTCCGAACGACTGCCGGCGTCGGCCTCCTGCGTCACTGGTCGGTCGGCGAATGGCCGCTATTATTTCGCTTTGTAATACGATCGTACTTCGCGCGCGGAAGTGAATGAAGAGGCGGAGCTCTACGGCCTACAAGGGATTAGAGTAGCGGCGGAAGTCTCCTGGCTACGTACTATCTGGCGAACGGCGAACGAGACTGTTTTCGTGTGGGAGGCTCGGCTGATGTCGCCAATAAGGCAGCAGAGACACATTTTCCTATTAGACCCTATTTCATGAATCGAACGGCGTGGAGCACGTTCCTAAGTTAATGAACAAAATAACGTGGGCCGCGTTCGAATGACTCGCCTGATCCACGCACGTATCAATTTTCGAAGTGCAATGCGTCACAATGGGAAAAGCACCCCCGGCGAGATACTTTCTGCTATCAACATCGTCTTTCTTTATTGGATATCAAATATCACAGCACGCGACGTCGCGCGAACAGTGGATAACAGCCTTCGAAATGCGTAGCGCCTTCAAAATACTTCGGCCTGCGCATGTAAATTAATGCCGAATGCTTCGGGTGGAGACCGATCAGTTCAAGGTGGGCAAATGAATGAGTCGAGGACGGAGTCTGCGTGACTGGCCAGTGTGAACCGAATTTTCACTTCTTCGGGCTCGTACGACCTAGACACGAGCTCGGCAATCGCTCGCTTGCAAGGCAGATCAACGGTCGGGTTGTCATTTCGGGCTGAAAGTAGGTTTTGGCATTGCACTAATCAAAACACGAGACACCTTCGCAAAGTTTGTTGGACACAAGAGGCATGAAGAAGAAGCTGTTGCCAGTCTTGAGATGGAAATAGCTATCGCTGCCATCCAAGCACTAAATGTCAAAACCTTTAATTAGATCGGAACAATATCTGTTACTGGATCACAATGAACCTTGCCGTCGGCGTCGGCACTGCTTGCTAATTTTATGCTTTCGATGCGTACGATTGAGCTGCCAGGTAGAAATACTTGACATTTGCCGGGCTGCCCGTTGTTGGTCAGCGTTATCTCGCGGTCGATGTGGTCCATGTCAATGTACTCGCCGCACGCTGCAATTAATCCGCGTCACAGTGCATATATATATAGAACTATTCGATTACTCAGTTGATCTTTGACGAATTTGACGGAAAACACAGCACTTTCTTTGCGATTCAGGTTGTAGACGATTTCGGCCAGGTTGGTTGAGCTGAGAAATCGAAGTGGATCGCTGTCCTGATCGGTTGTCGAACCGCAGATGATACTCGGGGTGGGACCGGCCGATTCTGGAATGAACTTGCTGCTTCGACGCAAGCTATCGACAACATTCCATCCGTTCAGCACCTAAGAAGTTGACACCGAGGTGCTCGGTTGCGGACACGGCGGGTAGCTGGTCATCGTTGGCATCGTCACTCACTGCGATGTACGACGGTGTCTGGCAGACGGACTCGCCCGAGTTGTCGAACATGAGCACAGCGCGGTAGCCGACGGGCGCCAACACCTTCACCGTACAGTAGGGTGGAAAATGACTGGATGACGGCTGAGTCGGACCACTCAGTCGGTAAATGCCTTCTTCTTTGATTTTCACCGCACAGTTTTCTGCAACCGAATGCACGATTCGCAATCCACACTATTCAGCTGCCAAATATTACCGATTTCGGCTACCAGCATACTCGCGTAGAAAGCGGGAGGTCGATACTTTGGCTAAACAGTAACAGTGTAATAAGAGGAATGACGCAGTCTTTTATTACTTCTGGTGCTGCAGCTATTGTTGATATTCCAGAAGCGATGGCGCAAATGAGCAAGAGATTGCAGGTGACTACTGACATAGTCATTGGAGTTGAGCGCAGCCGACGCAACCAGCGCTAGCCCGTTGCCAATACTCCTCTGTGAACAATTATTTTAATTGTACGATTACGATCTCTGTTCGTTGCCACGCCAAATCAAACGTAGGCGGTCCAGTGACTGCGTGCACGATTACTGGTTCATGAGTAAAACTAAATGCCTCACATGAATACAATAAATCTCGCTGAGTTCTTAAAATCGATGCTACACAATTGACAGTAGTTACTTTTGTGATGACCTTCGCAGTTCCGTTAAGTACTCCAATTATGGCATGAATAAATGGAGAACAGAAAATAAAAAGGACAGCCGCCAACAGAGAGAGATATTTTGCGTCACACTTCACATACACCATCTGAGTCACACGCAGCTAATTTATTTGAACTGCACTAGCCTATGTTTGTGCTCTATTTCAATCAGTGTACTCACTATTTCAAACTATGTGACAGACCAGCTGCGCCTACGACTGATCATCAAACACCCCTCCGCTTTGCTATTGACCGAAGTGACCTAACAGGACGAACGCTTGTTGTGCTCCCTTGCAAGGAAGCCGTTACGAGGCGCAGCTGAAAATGGTTAAAAAACTTTCAGTATTGATGAAGATGTTTGCAATCAAATCTTGCTCACCGAAAGGTCGTACCTCGATGTCAACATGACGGAATCAGAGGAAAAACTGAACGAAGTTCGAAAAGGGCGAGACTATATGTGAGTGGCGTGAGCATGTGAGGTGATGAAACACATCCTGAGCACAATGCTGGCGGAAATAGCACACGAACCGTGACAACGGTAGCAACTCCAGTGGCTAGGGCTCAATATACTTCCACAAACGGATGCGCATTCGCTCTCTTCAATTGATTCTTGCTTGCCCAAGGCCTTGCCCAAGGCCCAAGGCCATTAGTGCTTACGTCAGTCATAAGCGTATTTACGCACGTAACTTCTGAATCACGCCAATTGAGCATGCTCTCGAAATTTGAAAAGGTTTGGCGACAAAGTAATTGGCAATGCAAATCAAACGGTTCACTGCATACGAGGTTTGAAAACATTGAATGAGGCGGAACTGTCATTATGCTAAGCTGTTGCTAGACGTGATTCAACACACCAATTCACAAAGTCGAACGCGAGCTTATGCGCGTCGCTTTTTGGCTGTTGTCATGCACGAAGTCTGAAGTGATAGAAACGATTTGCAGCATTCATTTTTAGGTCGTTCGCAACTCGACTATGGAGCCGCTGATCAAACTCTGTCATGATCTCTTGGCGCATTTAGTTGCATTGACCTTTAAAGGAAATATTTCTTGAAGAAAATCTCGTATTTTGAAATAATTGTGCAGGGCGAAGGTGCCTGCTAAAATTTGTCGAGCTTTCTTTCTAGCACAATTTGTGCGATTTAAGAGAAAGTTCGGCTTTCTCGCAGCATGTGGGATTGCTTCTGTTTTCATGCTGCACAGTGATTGTCTCTGCAGCTCTTTACCCTGTACGACACTGTTAACTCATATTATTTTTAACCGTCTGGCTTCGGTCATATGTTATAAATGTGAATCACCACTGTAAACATGCTACTTTTGGTAATCAATTTTCATATTTCCGTTTATTTGTTGTCCGCCTTATTTTATCGTGCTCTGTCCATGGAGCTAATAGTGAATGCAAAAGGATATTATTTCTTGAGGAATCGTTCTGTTCTTAAAGTGAGTTAATATCCTGTGCATTCATTTCCTTCAGTAGGTATTATTTTCGTTGGGTATGAGAAGAACGATTCCATATCTGGATACGTTCGGCGAAGTGTGGAGAAGTGAGAGTGGCTAGTATTACAGTTTGGGCGAGCACTGTGCAACCGACAGAGACGCCGAATTCAATGCGAACGATGACAAACGTAGCGCCTGTCGTCGGATTGGCGCTAATTCGGCAACCGACGGCGCAATTATGGCGACGACCGCAGAACGGCGAGTTGGTCGGTCTCGGCCCCTGGTCCTTTCCGGCCGACGACGCATCCCCGGTCGGCGTCAACGACGATTGCACATCTGAATTTTAGATTGGCAAAGTGTGGCGGCCGTCTATTGTTGAGCATTTGTCGTTTGCGCACAGCAATTGTACGGGGGCAGTCGAGCAGCGCCGGACGCTCTCCTCTGTGTCGGTCGTGTCGCCCATTGCCGCCTTTATCGTCCTTTGCCTGTTCCCGACAATGGCGCCGAATCGACGGGCGAAATTTTCGAAAATGGACGACCTGCTGTGGCGCGCCGCCGCCTTCGTCTGGCAATAAGAAGCACCCTGTGTCGCCCAGAACTCGCCCGCGTCGGTCACATCATTCCAGCGCGCATCGAACAGGTTCCATTGTCTTGCGTCTTCTGCCCGACCCCCGTCGTCGTCGTCACTCCCTCCGCTCCGCGCGTCCAGCGCCGCCGATGTTCGTCTCGATGAAGAAGGCACCGACGACCGACCATTTGTCACTCTTTTGTCTCGTCCCTTCCATTGCACCATCGTGCAGCAGCATAGATGGTGGGACGAACTGGAGCGTCGGCGATTCAGCTGTCCTGCGGAGCGTCCACTTCCTCGTCGATGACGTCAGAGGGGCGTTTGCGTGCTGGACAATGACTGTTTCGGGGTCGCTGACCAACGGCTGGTGTCGGCCAATAGACCAGGAAGCCCCGTGTGGCGGGCGGTGTTTGCGCTGACCACTTGCTGCGGTATTAGTTGCGTAAACTTTTGTGCGCGTCGCTGTGGCGTCGTCGCCGCCTTTGTGAATGTTTCTCACAAGCAGACCGGCCATCGCGTCTCTTCGCACACGCGTCTTATGCGCGGTGCACTTTGGCGCGCCAACAAACCGTAACCAGTCGTCTGCCGCCGACTCGCCGACCCCGGGTGGGCAGTTGTTCTTCTGCTTGCCGGAGAGAAGAGGCGCGCTTCTTTCACTCTTAACGCCCTCAGCCGATGTCAACAAAGAGTTTTCTCGTCCGCATTGTTGTAGGTCGCCGGCGAGCGGGTATAGATGACATCGCGCCTGAGATATAGGATGGCGAAATGTGTGAGTCAGGTGAAACTCGTTTCTCGTCGCTCGACGCCCATTCACGGTATTGTTTTAATTGTTTGGCTGGAGGCAAGGCCGACGCATCTTCGCATTCTTCTCCACCCTTCTTCACTCGCCGCATGCGGCATTGTCCAAAGATGCAGTGTACATCGGAGTCGTCGGCTGCATAAGGACGCCGCGCGTTACCGACCAAAGTTTTGTTTACATGTGTACTTTGAACGACTGCAAGATGATCATAGCTGATGGCGGTCATGAGAGCAGTGCATCGCAGACGACCGAGTCTGTTTGTGTTGTGCAACACTTGCGCGTCGTCTTAGCGGCCGGTGCGGTAGTATGATACTTGGTGTGTTACGAGGTCGCCACTTGCGGTCAGTGTTCATATGAATGTCGCCACAGATCGGGTTTCTTGTCGCGTAGCGCGTCAGACGGGTCTTGTTATTCGATTGTTTCCCGTTATAGTAGCGCCTTCTGAGTTGCGTTCGCCGATAACAGCAACAGTGGCCATCGTGCATACCCATGTTGCTGTTTGCACGACGCGTGAGCAGGGGGACGACTACGGTAGCAAGCTGGGTTGTGACTATTCAGCATGCGACAGGTGCGTGTTCGAACGATGGCAACACAGGGAAGTAGGTAGGCGTGCGGCGGTGCAACGTTGTTTGCTGACTGCGGTCGATTAACGCCGCCTGTGAAGAGCCGACCAGTGACGAGAATTGGGGTCGAGCGGTTTTGGCGCTGTTTTCGCCCGAGTATCGGCTACACCGGCTGGGCAGGCGAGAAAAAACAGGTCTAAGCGATGAGGTCATTTGACGGTGAAACGGGCGGAAAAAGTCTAGGGGCTGGACGAGCCGGTCTACGGCGACTGGTCGCTGGCTGGTTGTTGACCGACGGTCGGTGAATTGGGCAGCCCCGGAATCTATTGTAAGGGATTTGTTGACTCAGCAGAATAGGGCGGCAATGGAGGGAGGAACAGAGCGGCGGTCGCGCGCCGTTCGTCCGTCCGTCGTCAGTCCGGTGTTTGCATTGAAGCGCCGTTTCGGCGACTTTCAGATAGCCGGACTCGCGCGACACCGACGCTGTTTGCGCGCGTCGCGAGCCGTCGCTGCCCCCCTCGGCTGGACTTTGTCCACTCTCTGTCGCTCTCATCGCCAGTCTTCGTTTGTAGGAAGTGCCAAGCCACTGACCGCCCGCCCCGTTTCATCCACCGCCTTCTCCAGCTTCCTGCTCCATCGCTCTCGCTCCCGCTACCCTGCTCGTCAGTGTTTTTCGTCCTGCTGCTGTGCACCGTCGAAGACGCAGCTCCACTGCATCAAGTCGACGCCACTAGTGGTAGGTCGTTTCCATTTCCATTGTCCGGCGCCGACCGACCCAAATGCGCGATCAGTTGCGCGCCTCAACAGCGCGCTCTTTGCACCCGTAGCACCGTGGTCGATGGCGCGCGCAGTAATCTAATGTGTTTGGGGCCTGGCAGTCGCGCGAAACGATACCACCCAACAATGGGATGACTGCCGGGGCGGCTTTGGTTCGGTGTGCTATTGAACGCCTGCGTGAACAATGAGCGCTGCGTGCGCATAAATACGAACATAAACAGCGGAAACGTGCCGCGTGCTCTCCGATTGTGGACGGCGACAATGCGCCGCGAAAAAAGAAGCCGATGTATTCCAAATGGCGGCTCTGTCCCGCCATGGGTTCAGCCAGCAATAGCCATCGATACCCGGCCAGAACCGGGCGCTCGTTTGTGTATCGCGCGCTGTTTCGGTTTTGTTTGCGGCCGTGACGAACATTTCCTCGAATCATGACTCGCGCTCGAAGGAAGATGGTACGCGTCAGATAAAGTTCCATCTGCATGAAGTGATTGCTTGAGCGTCAACTTCGCTATTGTGCTCGAGTCGCGAGGGGTGCAGCGAACGAGACAGTTAGTCATCGGCGCCGACTGCTTAGGGCGACAATAGTCGGGCGACAAGAAGTCGACATGAGGGCGGGTAGACGGGGTTGGCGTCGGTTTGCGATAAATCAGATGGGCGATCGCGGCGTCGCTGAGATAGCGGCGGCGACGCGGACAGAGTGCGGAGTGGACGCCGGTCAAGGAAGTCGCCGGCCGGGGCGGTGTTTGCGACGGCCGGCCGGCGGACGACGCTTGTGTAAAGTGTAGTAGTGGTCAGCGACCATTGTTGCGCCGTCGACTCGCTTGAGATATCATCGATAGCGGCGCATGGTCGGTCGAACGCGACGGCCAGCGAGAATTGTTGTTTGTCGACGGCGGCGGCCGAGTCGGGCGTCGCCGACGACCGGCTATCTCTGACCCCTGTTGGCCCGGTTCGTCCCAAGGCCTTTGCCGATTATTCCCGCAGTCTTTTGTCTACGCCGACGACCTCTAACACTCTCTGTAACGGACTCGTTGTTTCTGGCCGGTTGCGCGGATCGCTGCCGTCTGCGGCGGAGTGACTGTCGCCCTTGTCTTCCCTCTCCACTTCTTCATTCCTTCTCCTTCCCGCCACTCCGGCCGGTACGTCGTTTCGTTCATTTGCGGCAGCTATATATGCGGCAGCTATAAATGCGGCGGATCACAGGGGACAATGCTGCATTGTGCAATGGGGCCGTTAAGCGTGGGGGCGTGGTGGAAGGGCGATGCTGTGAATTGCGGACCGCCGGTGATACGATCGGTCGATCGGCGTTGCCGGTCCGGTTTTAATGATTTAGCCGGGACGAGGCGGCGGTCGAGAGGACGGCGATGGCAGCGCACCTCATCGGCGGCGGTCGGCTTGATTATTGTGAGCCGACGGACGGCCGTGCACAATACCCCGAAGCGCCATTGTCCGTCGACGCAGCGCCGCTTTATTGTCGCTGGGGCTTATCGATCGGAATTTTTAGTATCGTCGCCCCCGTCCGTGCTCCATGTGCGGCGCCGTGCCGTTCAGCAACGGTCCAACCGACGGCGATTCCAATTGCGTCCGCCTATTGTCGTCGGCCGCAACATGGGCCCCCTTCCTCTCTTAGACGGCCAACTGCTGCCGTCGTCGTCATCTTTTGTGCGCTCGCCCGGTCTTCGGCGCGGTCCGGTTGCTATCAGCGCCCAACACTGTTGTGCGTCAGTTTGAGCCGCGCCGCTTTAGTCCGGAAGCGACTTTGACGACGGGCGCGTGATTGTCAGTCAGACGCCGCCGTTCGCTTGTGCGTCTCGCTTTGTTTCCTTCGACAGACACGGGCGCCTGTACATGCACTTATCGCCGTCGCTCGCGTTTTGTTGTCGTTTGCGAGCGTCTGTGACGCTAAGGCTCATCACACGATCTCTGCCCGTTCTTGCCTCGTCAGCATTAGTCCTACTTCACCTTACTCTAAATCCAAATTCTACGATCAACAGTAACTTGTTTTTTTGCTAATTTGCTATATTCGACCATTGAGTTTTTTGTTTTTATCTATTCCGACAGTGACTATTTATCCTTCCTTAACTGACTGAAATGCTTTGTCTATTGAAACGTGGCGCGTTGACCATTTGGTCTAATGCGATTGGTGTCCTTTCATCTCTTCCAGCATTGATATAGCTTAAATTCAAAAATTGTATATTTAGCTTGCGAACCACCCCATCGTTTGCATTATTTCATTTTGAATGGCTTTTTCGCGCCGAAGTTTACTGCAGGATGGAAGATTTGTGCCAGATTTCGCAATCGGGTAATCCGTGCTGTTCCGCTTTTTCAACATGACATAATGCCGAAGGTGCTGTCATTTGAAAGTGAAAGTGGTTGCGTGTGGCTGCCGATGTTGTCCCAGTTCCCAAAGTGGTCGTTCTTTATTCGAGCGCGACATACTACCGCGTCGTCAATTTCTTTGCCGGTCGGGTGAATCTGTTGTTGTTGCCACCGATGGGCGGCTTGGCCGTTGTTGAGTCACACGTCCGGTGTTAATGGGGAGATGGATGCGGGTGTGGAGTGGCGCCGAGTCGAGCTCCTTCCGGTGCTCCGCTCGTCGTCGACTATCGATGGTGCCGAAGGTGCTTGGAGCAGCGGTCGGACACGAGTAATACGGTGTGTTGTCGCCTGTTGAAGCGGTTGGGGGCACGTGCGCGTTTTGTTTGCGGTGAGGGTCGTTTGATGCGGAGACGCAATTAGTGAGCGCTTGACGTGTGCGTCACGGCGCGGCGTAATGTGCATTGTGCGAGACAAACACGGTCGCTTTACGCGGCTTTGTCGGGCGGCTTCCTGCTGGCGCGCCGAGCGATGCCGGTCGTCGGGCTCGGCCGCTTGTGTCTGTCTCCGGCGGTCCGTCCGCTACATGCGTCGGTGGTCGGCGCCAGTGCAATCTGTCCCGACGGCGCTATCCGATGCCGTCGGCGCCGCGTCGACAAAGCACTTTTGCTGCTGCTCGAGGGTCGCGGCAACGGGCGTCTTAATGTCGTCGTAGCACGCGCCCGCTTATGCATTTTTAAAATTCAATCATTTGGAAACCTTTTGTGCCACATTGTCTTTGGCGTTTGATTCGTTCTCGAAGGCGCGCTCCTCCGCCGTCGACCGGAGACGGCCGTGTCTCCATCGGTCTGCCCGATGACGGGGACCTTACTCGGCCTACTGGTCCATTAGGCTTTTATTCCACGCCGCCGTCGTCCCCGCTCGGCCGCACTTGCGTCAAGCCTTCCCATTCGCTATTTGTCAGCGGTCGCATTGTGCCGACGCCCCGAAGCGCCCCTACCGCAATCTCTGACAACCGTCTGTCGTTCGCTCCTCCGTTCCCTTCTGCCCATTCGCCAGTCGCTTTCCGCACAGTCGACCACGGTCGTCAGCGACAGCCGCTTGTTACGCCGCTTCGGGTAAGCGAATGGGCGTGCCGTCGGCGAGCAACAAAGAACGGTCGTTGGAGGGGACGATGGCGGCCGCGTGGGGATCCGAGCGAGCTTCCGCGCTTGGCCATTATGCTTGCAGGCAGGGCTTCCGCGCGCCGCTATCTGTTTCGTTGTTTTTCGCAATTGATGAGCAATAGAGCGGGCCGCAGAATAAACACCATAAACCCTTTGTGTGCCTGCCAGATGCGTCCGTCGGTGGCGCCGACTGGCCGTCCGACCAGCGGCAGCAGAACCCCAGTTGGGGTCGTTGTTGCTGGCGTCGACGATTGTGGTTCGCTTCGGTGCGTCGGTCGTACGCTGGTTGGCGGCACTCGACGCAACTCGAACGGGCGCGGATGACGGCGGATTGCGACAATTGAGTAAGCGTCCTCTGAGCCGCCATCAAGACGGAAACGCGATACAGGGCTGATCCCGAACGGGAGGGCGCCGCCGCACTGCGGTCCGCGTGCGACGAGCGAATCGACCGGCGCGACGCCATAAACATAATCGGGGATGGCGAAGAAGGGGCGAGCAGGGAATCCATAAGAATTAGAGACGAAAGCTCGGGCCGTCGGATAATGGCCCTTGTTTCCTGCGGTTGGACCGGCCGACCAGGTCCGTTTTCGCTTCCCATAAGCCTCAACGCGGTCCAACAGCTTTCACGCCGTGTTGACTTGTGCGCGTCGTCCCTCTTTGGACGCGGCGGTGAGTCGAGTCCTCCTCCTCCTCCGTCCCTCTTTGCCTCCAGCTTGTTCTTCATGCGCGCGTTTGTCCGCGCACCCGGCACTAATGGAATTTTTATTGGGAATTGTCTTAGTGGCGGATTGATCGAATCCGACAGATGATCTTCTTAGTGAAATGGAAATTGTTGGCCAGGAAGAGAGACCGCCTGGCGGTTCGTGCGCCCTGTTCTGGTCATCATCCCCTGGTCGGCTTCATCGGTCCTCGCACCACCGGAGTCGACGGGCTGCCTTCGGTAGCACTGGGGGCAAAGTCGAGGCAGTTGTGGATGTGTGGCTGGTCGTATCAGGTGCCGCCCTCGTTTCATGAGTAGCGCCTTTTCCCTCTCTTAGCCGCGACTCGTTAGCACCCGAACGCAGCCGCGTCCAGCCAGGCGCACATCCTTTGTTGCAGTCTGCCGCTCGCTCGTTATGCCGCGCGACCAGAAGACAAAGCGCCGTTCGGGTCGGTGGTTGCTCGGGCGGCGGTCGACAAAGCGCCATAAGCCGTTTGCCGCCCGGCGGCCGGTTCGTTTCGCACGATGGCCGTCCCCCCAGCCGCCCGCCTCCTCCAGCCCAGTCAATCATCCATTATTCAGCGCCGTTGTAATCGGAGAATGTCGGCGCGGTGCCGAAAGCCATTGTTGTCGTGATGCCCACTGCTAAGCGAACTGTCGGGGGGTTGGGGCGGCTCATCTCCGTCGGTCGCAGACGGCGAACGTCTGGCGCGCACATGCGAGGCTCGTCCCGACCGACCAGGCGGCGGTCCCTTTTTTCCAGCTTCTTTCGTTCGGTGCGATTGTTTTGGTCCCAGGCGGCGAGCGGCTTTCATTGTTCGCTCGTCGGCCATCCGAGGCGATCGTTTCGCTCGCTAAACGGAATGTGTGCGGGGCGGACGGCGCTGGCTGCGGGCGTCGTTCGCGCGAAATTGTCCCGTTGAGACGAAGGCGCTGTTGGGCCGAAATGAGCGCGCAACACGTGCACATCGGCCGAGCTGTTGTCGAGCGATTCTTGATTGTTCTATCGGCCCGTTCGGTCGCCATGGCTTCGTCGACGATCGTCGGGAGTCGCCACCGACCGATTGTTCTCGCATTAATCGCTCGGCAGCCCCGCTCGGCGCTGCGCTCCAATCGATTACGGTAGCGATCGGCGTAGTCGACTCGCTGTTTGACGGATGAGTCGACGCGCCTTCTTCGCTTTGTCGCGCCGACACGACGGGGGTGGGCGGGCGCAGGTCAGCTGCGGACGGATGGCACTCGCCACGCGCTGGTAATTGTCTACGACGGTCGAGCGCCGCTTCTAATTTGCCTTCGATTGTCTCGGCGCCGTTCGTCCCGTGCTAGGCGCAATCGTCACGACCGCTCGTTCGGCATGTTTACCACCCATCCCGCGATCTGCTCGCCCGCGGGCAGTCATTTCGATTCGGCGGCCGGCGCCCGGTTCCTTCCCACCACCTCGTCGTGTTTCGATCGCCGCCCAGATGATCTATTGTTGTTGAGAAGGCGGTCAGGCATTACCGAGGGGTCACACGAGAGCGTCGGGCACAGAACTGCGCTGTTAATATCATTTATAATGAATAGTCTGGTAACGACGACGGGCATGGGGCCGGGGCGCCCGGCGACAATGCTGACGAATGATTGTTACGCGTTCAATCGACCGTCCCACCCCGCTTATGTAAGCCCATGTAAGCATTGTGCGCTCGAGTCGAGACGCTCGCGGTTCGTTAGCCCGAGCACGGAAGAGCCCGGTGTTCCATCGCCCGCCAGCGTCCGTCCCCCCGCCGGCCGGCTCCGCGACCCAAAGTTGCCCACACCTGATCTTTGCTTCTTCGACTCGCTCACCGTCACGCTCTGGCAAACTTTCGTGCTCTACGCGCTGTTGTTGAACGCTCGCCCGTGGAGCTCGATCGCGTGTTCGCAGTTTGACGCGCCGTTCACCCGCTGATTAGTCGGCATGCTCATTAGCGCGACGATGGGCCGAGGTCGTCCTGGTCAGTGCCGTGTTGCGCAACGGTCAGACGACCGAATTCGATCATCGGAGCTGCCTTTGTGTCCCCGCCTATCCGCCGGCCAGACGGCTAACAAGCAAAACCACCGGCCGACCGGCGCCCGATGTGCTGTGGGCGTTTCGTCCGTCCGTCCGATGTTCATGGCTGCATATGTAATGATTGAGTGTTAGTGTTCGATGAGGATGGTTGATAGACATGAGAAGTTGCGTGTTGCACGAGTTCTGCTGTTTGATAAGGATGGCTGGTGCGAAATTGTCAGACGACGCCATTGCGTCGACGATCGAAGCAGCATGCAGTCGGGCGGCGGAAAAGTTGAGCGCGGCTATTTGGCGCCTTGACTTCACAGTTTTTCATCAAGCTCAATGAACCGGCGCGCGCAAAGGTGAGTCAGTGGCGCGGCGTGGGCGGCGCTCGGAACGTCCAGCTTTATCTCAGTTCTGAATCGCTGGGCTGGAATGCGCTGTCTGGAAGCTGGCTTGTTCGTCGCTCCGTTTGTCTTGCCGCTCGAATCGCCATTCGGTCGACCAACGCCCATTGGGCCGCCGGCCTGGCGGTCGACGAACGGAATTATTATCCGCGCGCCGGTCGGCGTTCGTTCGGCGACTCCGCTGTGTCGCGCAAAAACGCCCCGGCCAGATAAAAGCGATTGAGAACACAACATAGCCGCACTGTTGCTCTGTGCTATGTGGACGGGGAGGCAGCCGGACTCGCAGGGACGGCACCAAGCATCGCCCGTCTTTGATAGATGTGTACTGACCAGCACACCGAAGAGCTGACGAGCCGAGCAAAACAACCCCTCCTGTCTCTCCCTCCATCGATGGCCGGCTTAGTGCCACATGCTGTTTGTATACAAGTGCTGTTTGTCGCTCGGGCGTGCGCATAGACTCAGCGGTTGCGTGCGCGGTCAACGTCGGAGATCGCGTAAATCGTCGTTGTTTTGATGGTGTCCGTGGCGCGATCGGACAGGCGCCGATTAGCCTAATGCAGTCCAGCAGTGCCGTAGCGACTGACTGCACGATGAGTTTTGCAGCATGTCCAGTCGTCGGAAGACGGCGCCCAGTAAAGTAACGGAAGTGGAAGAGGAAGAAGGCGGCGACATGATCGACCGGATCGACGCGCCCTCGACCGCCACGGCCGACGATCGCCAATTGTCGCGATCGCCCACCGGCGACGACGTTGACGTCACCGGAGACTCTCCGCTCGACGCCAAGAAACGACACATATCGTCCACTTTGACCGACAATGAGGTACGGTAGCGGAAATGATTCGTCATAGCGCGCACAAAAACACGCCGACGTTCGCGTATTTGTTTTAGGTGAACACCGGCCTGAATGAGCGCCGAATCAGTTCGCCCAACTCGGCCGCTTCTCCGCCGGGCACGAATGGGTCGGTGAAGAGCTCAGCCAGCTCCATGTCGGAGCACACGAACACGAGCGCGTCAACCGGCTCCGGAGACATCCCGGACATTCTGGCACAGACCAAAGAGCACGGATGTACAGTGCTGATCGACGGACACGCGCTGCGCGACCTGATCAACGGCGTCGATGCGCACACCGGCAAAATCGAACTCGTCAACGATCTGATCCGACAACTGAGCGCAGTCAAAGAGCGCATCGAGCACGGCGACCTTTCCCACTCGCCGTCCAAGGATCACTCGGCCGTCATCGACATGTCGAACATCAAGGAGGACGAGTGCAGCAGCTCTCCCAAGCCCAAGTCGACGTCGCGCGACGACCACGAGCCGTCCACTTCGTCAATCGGCAGCGTTCAGGTTGGTAGCGCAAAATGAAAGCAAATGTGGGCAACTGTGCATGGTTTTGTAATTCAGATGCGAACCGAATCGTCTTTCGAAGGATTGATGCGTCAGCAGCAAATGATGCTGCAACAGCAAGCGGCCGCGCAGCAACGTCTGCTGGCCATGGCCGCATTCCAGGCGGTGTCGCAGTCTCCGCAAGGCGGAGTGATGCTGCCAGGCGGTTTGCCCTTTGTCTTTCCATCGGGTTAGTCACTCTCATCACTGCACTGTTTTCATTTTTCAATTACGGCTCTTTCAGGCTCTTCGTATGATCAGCTGTTCGGTGGCGCTAACATGTTCAGCCAGACGAACCAGATGATGTCACAGAGTCTGGCGAGTCTGGCGGCCGCCGCCCCCAAGACGCCGCGTCAATGTTCGCCGCAGAGAGCGCACTTGGACAAGACGGCCGACTCGCCGCTCAACTTGAGCAAGGTGAAACAAGAACGGTAATCAACCATTTTGTTTCACTCCTCATGCTACTGTCAGCAACGGAATCGTTTTTTCAGTGAGTCGGTGGTCCGCGATCTGTCTCGGCCGCGCCCGATGCCGGTGTCGTCATCGACGCCGACGGGGGCGCTTTCCTGTCAGATGCAGCCCAACTCGCCGTTGGCCTCGCCCGCGTCGCTGCTGTCCCGCCTGCCGTTCTGCGTGTCGCAATCGTTCGGCTCCGAAGGTCAGCACAATCTCGTGACAGTTCTGTTCGTGTCACTGGTGGTTTGAGAGCGCCATTTATTACCCAATCAGATTTTACTGTCGCCATTTGTTATTGCCCGCACCCAACAATCTCTTAATCGACACTACCTCCCTGTCGTGATGCACGAATAGAAATCAAACGCACCAATCAAGTAGTCCGCAAATGCCGTGACAACACGAATAAATAGACGTCAAATGCACAAATAAGGCCACCTTGTCCCGAAGATCAGACCGTCCCAGTGTTCGTGACTGATCGCGGCTTTTTGATTAGTTAAAAACGCTACACTAACTGACGTACATCGAGAACTTGTGATAATTGGCGCATTTTCAGCGAGCGCCTTCAGCAGCCACTCGCCGTCGTCCTCGGGCAAGAGCACACCAGGAGTGCATGGAGATGGTCAATGCGGTCAGTCACGCCAGCAACAGTCGACGCGCACCGGCACCAAGTCGCCCAATCACATTAAGCGTCCCATGAACGCCTTCATGGTGTGGGCGCGCGATGAGCGGCGCAAGATCCTCAAAGCGTGTCCTGACATGCACAACAGCAACATCTCCAAGATACTCGGTAACAGCTCAGTGATTTTAGACTGAAGCAATGCAATTTTGCTTGCAGGAGCTCGCTGGAAGGCCATGTCGAACAACGAGAAGCAGCCATACTACGAAGAGCAGTCGAGGCTGAGCAAGTTGCACATGGAACAACATCCCGATTATCGCTACCGGTTAGTTTTCTGATCGATGCCAATTTCTTTTCATATTTATTAATAATAACTGCATTTCATGTAAAATACACGTAGTTTTTGGCAATACAGTGAAACCCGGATATAAGAGAACGCAGGGGAAATCGAAAATGTCTCTTATAGCAGGGTTTCTCTTATATCCGGGTTCTACTGTATAAGCATTCAAGCATGAGCCACTGCATTCACAATAATATATATTTATAGACCGCGTCCTAAACGAACGTGTGTGGTGGATGGGAAGCGAGTGCGCATCAACGAGTACAAGACGATCATGAAGACGAAACAGAATCGGAGCCCGGGCGCGACCAGCTGGTACAGCGACGATTCGCCGTCGGCGACCATCAAGCATCTGCAGTCGACACCGCCGCACGAGCAGCGACCCCTGCAGAACGTCACCGTCGTGCCGTCGATGGAGTCCCGCTTCCTGCACGCGTCGTCGCCCAACCCCAACGGTGGCGGTCTCGGTGAGCTCCTCGGCTGAGCCCGCGCCATACAACTAACAACGTGGTTAATCGTCCGTGGTTCAGACACACTTCCGACGTCCGCATCGTTCCTCACCGCGCGACAGACGGAGGCCATCCAGACGTACCTGGGCGAGACGGCCAAGGCGCTCTTGCCGCAGCTCGGTGGTTTCCGGCATCCGGCTGCAGCCGTCGCCGATTGACCTCGCCGATCGCATCGAATCGCCCCACTGTCGCCCCTGCTTCCTCAGCGTCTATTGGTTCTGTTTTCGAGATGATATCAGTGTTGAATGCGTCAGGCCCGGACGGAGAAACTTAATCGTACAAAAATGATGTATGCGCTCTATCTTTCACACCTGTGGGGAGGTGCTCGCTGTGATTTCTGTGTGTGTGTGTGTGCTAACTGTTCGTAGGAGCGTCTCTCGCACAAACACCAATCCATTGCAGTCGGATACCTGTCCATCCGTTTGCTACCGTATCGCTACCGTATCGCTACCGTATCGCATCATCATATCTCGCACCGATCTTACGGAAGTTGCAATGCGTATCGACAATTAGTACGGTGCACACTGCAAATATAGACTAGCGTGCAGTGCGGTATCCTCTGAGAGATTTTAACTCCACTACCTTGATTACCGTCTGTCAGAAGAAGCATCGATTGTACGAAAGTAATATATGTTCGTTTGTGGATGTCTGTCTGGTGCACTCAGGTGGTCCTTGGTCTTGCGCGTCGTAGAATTCTCTCCCTCATAGCCTTTCGGATTTCGGAATACATATTGTTCAGATGAATCGCGTTTATTTTTCGGCCGTTGTCATGTTGTCGCTTTTCTGTTGGCATTTTTCTGTTGTTCGATTTATTTTGTTTTGTTTTTCGCCAGTCGTCCTCGCAGAGGGAAGGAGCGCTTGTTGCGCGAGTGTGCCGCACACTTTACTGTATCTGAGATATCGTATCTCACAACCGCCGTCTGTTGGCTTGTGCTGCCGACAGCGGTCGATACCCGATTTCTCTCAACTTTTTATATTTTCTGTTCACTTGTTGCAGTATGTTGCCGACATCCGTTCGGCCAGCTTTCCGAAACGGACTCGAATCTCTATTGGCGGTGGCAATTTGCGAATATCCCTTCCCCTTCCACCATTTATTAGCCGTCATCTGACTGAATTCACCAGCTTTGATTTGGTTGGCCCTGCTCTCGCACTTGTGCTCTCATCGTGTGCTGGCACCATCTCAGCTTCTTGTCAGCTTCCTCCTTCCCTTCCTTCTTCATACGATTCCAAACGCTTCGAATATCATTCTTGCTATTTCTGTCCCGTCCTTTCGCTTCACTTGTCTCTCTTTTCCTCTTTCTCGGCGCCCTGTTCGCTGTTCCACGATTACGGTTCACTGAGATTTCCGTGCACGTTGCTTTTATTTCTTCAAATTGCGCACTTGTTAGTCGCGGAGTGTCTGCGTACATCCTCTTCCACCTATATGAGCACTTAGCTGTCCGTCCGCTGTGTTGTTATTCCTTGAAATTTATTCCCCCAGAATAAGTGATCTTTAGCACTTGGTCAGCTCTTGTCTGTGCCATTCTTCACCGTGTGTGGTGTACTGTAGCATCGTTGGTGGTCCTGCGCGCCTGTTTAGCGTTACCTTCCAATGTCTGTGTTCAGAGATGATTTCATCGCCACGCCTCTTAGCGCATGTATGTAGCATTATTGATTGATTGAGCTGTCATGTTGAGGCGCATACAGTACCCTAACTTTGTTGATTTGTGGCTGAATGCCGTTCGATGCATTCGGCCGTACTGTATGTAATTTCATCCGTGTATACTGTATTCTGAATTCTTTCAATGTTGTTGTCGTTGTTGTTGTCTTCTCTTTTGTGCATTGGTGATACGCTGCTATGAAATGAACAGAAAATGTGCGCGCCGTATTCGCCCTTTCGCGCGACTCGGTCGTTTATTTCCTATTTTTCGTTTTTCAGAGAGAAATTTGCGGTTTCGTACGCCCTACCTAGTCGTTCAATACAAATGTATGCCTAATGCTACGCCCTAGTGCGTTCAATATGAATAGCGATACGACAACGATTAAATGATTTCTCTTTGTCGCTGCTGAAATATACATAGCACGCACACCAAGAGTACTGCAAAAATTTCGACAGCAAAAGCTCAAATTGAAATACGGCACTGCTTTCTCGTAAAAGGTTGTGTCCTCCTGTTAAAATTGTAAAATGGCTGCAAAGAGTTTCGAACGAGAGACGGCGCTTTTATGTTGCCGCTTGTTGACTTTGAGGTGGATACTTACACAGCCTTCCGACTTCGAAGAAAGTAATCGTCCACTCCGGTCGTACGCTGCTCGCATCTCGAGGACGACGCCAAGAGTCTTGTTCGATTCACTATTTGCGCAGTACTCGAATCGATGGTTCTTCACCACAGTTCCTCATCCTCTTAGGTGAAGAGACCAAATCCTATCTATGGCCGGTGTCTTCGCATTTGCGTTGTTTCTGATGGCTGTGCGTTAAAGATAGGCATTGTATTTGCAATTTTATCAAGCAGAGAAACGTATAATAATCTTTTGCAAAACATACGTTTGAACAACCAACGTGGAGTTCATACGCCAATGTAATTATTAATAGTACACGATCAAGTAAACATTTTCTACTGCGAACGAAAAGCAAAACTGCGTGCAGCAACGGGTATGCACGGAAACGTCATGATATTTGGCCTTTGGAGAATCGCACTGCGCTCTTTCAAATGTCAACTAGCGCCATTCTCCTTCGCCGACACAGACGAGCAACATAAACCGTATTTTGAACACATCCACACACAGACAAATTACGAAAAGAAAGTGGAAGCGCCATTGCCGGTGCCACTAACTCATGAACTCGACAATGTCAACTGAACGAGGGACGCGAAATGTGCATGTATCAGAGGAAAAATGTCAAAACATCATAGAGAAATATCGAACAGCGAGAGATCAGCACCTGAGCTTCGATCATTTGTCTGCAGTAACAAACTGCGCAATGCAGGATTACGCAAAGAACGACAATTTCAGCCAAGTCATTATTGCACGTTTGGGTCTGAAGTGAAGAGTGATGAAAAGCGAATGTTCGTCGACTAGGCGATCAGCTTCCTGGGCAAGAACGTTAACACGGCGACGGCCAACGAGACAAACATGGCGGCAGCGACTGGCCCGAGCACGGGCGCTCCGTTCGCGTGCCGCGGCAGTTCCCGCAGCGACTGGTGCTCCAGCCAGATCTCGTACTTGTACGGCTCCTCTTTGAAGTCGGGCAAATCGTGTGGGATCTCATCAACTACGTGCACTTTCCAGCCCATGTTGTAGTGAGTGAAGCTCTGCAAAGAGATGAATAATTTGGCGTTGCAATGAAAACGAGAAAATGATTCGAGAAATTTAGAAATTTTATTACTAATTGCTTTGCTTGTTTCCAAAATGGCCCAAACATGTTTTCAATTTAGCAAAACTTTATTGGTGGTTTTTGATCTCTTCTTGAGAAACTGCTTTTTCCCCTGGTTACCTAACCGACTGTGCCTGTTTGTTTAAACCTATCACACTGCTGATACTACCTGATAATAGATTATGTCCGGTGTGGCAGCATCAGGCGTCCATGTGAATGTGCCAGGCTTGCCTTCGCTGGAGCATTTCAGCGTCAGGGTTTGCCGGTAATCGGGAAACTGTTCATATTTATCAGGATCATCTTCGGCGTTGTCTTGCGACCACAAACAAAGGCGACCGACGTTGTTGTTGGAAGGACCGGTTGCCGAATTCCCGTCCTGCACTCCGTCGTCCTTGGGAACTCCGGCAAACACTTTAACTTGCTGAAAAACGATCAATTGCGTTCGCTGTAACATTAAACAAAAGAATGCAATCTTAAGAGGATAATTTTAAGCACGTGTTGTTGTTGCCCATTGTTCGCAAATAGCACCATCTCGTTGATTGCACATATCGCAATGCTAAGCCGTCAAGTGCGAGCAATTTTTGATGCGCATTGTCAACAAAGAACACTCTCCTGGTAGGCACGCGGGCAAATAGCGACCCCAGTTAGAACATCTGCACTCATACCTTGCGTTCATCGGCCGACAGCTTCATGTAGCCGCCGAACGGATCGTCGGAGAAGTACAGTGGATTGTAAAATTTGTCCGTCGACTTGTCATCGCCGCCTTCCACACTGCAAACAATTGCATATATTTTACAGTACGAATGCACGGGATAATTAAACTCACTTGAAAGTGTATGTGACGCCACGTCTGAGGTAAAGCTCGGGTGTCATATAGCCGTTTATGTACCAGACGTTTTCATTGGGCCGCGCCCGTGCGAGCGACTGGTAACCCCTTCGAGCCCCGGGGGAGCCGAGCTGGAATGTGAAGTTGGTGCGAGCTTCCGTCCCCAGTAGAGTGATCACTGGCCAAGGTGCCTGCTGTGCCACGTCGACATCGTCGGCCTGGAAAACGATACCGGTACTGAGAACACTGAAATAAGCTCGAAACAATGATTGACTAACGCGTTTCTGCGGTGGAACGTGAGGCGGAATACGCTTGGATAAGTTGGTCATTGGAACGAAACCGAAGTCGACGCGGAATTTCACGCAGTAAACCGAAAGCCAGTCAATGGAATAGACGTCCTGAGATTCTGGAAGGTCGAGTATCAGATCCTGGCCGCCCTTGTATCGCTCGTTCATTGCTGTGATCCTGAAATACGTCGATCGTTGAGCCAATCATCCA
>JAQGAX010000045.1:0-30024 GCA_034698105.1 Plectus exinocaudatus | reverse complement strand
AAAAAGTTTACCCCCTTAGCCTTAGGCGCCTCGGGTTGTGTGTACTACTTTGGCATTTTGGATATCTGGCAACCCTAGTTACTTATGCCTACCTAGAATGAGAGGAACTAACCTGCATTCCTTGGTAAATAATATTCGCATCATTGGGGGATCGTTTAACAACTTTCAGCGGAATGTTTTCAGCCGTGGTGCGATAACTCGCATAAGCGACAAGGTATAACCAATTTGCGACCGGTGGTGTTTGTGGCGGAGAAGGATTGCGACAAGTGGATGTGCCAGTGCAAGCAGACGGACAACCGGCCCTTCTGCGACAGCACGCACAAGAACATCGACAAGACGCCGCGCGACAACGATCGCTCCCGATACGTCAGTTTTGTCACCTCGCCCGTCTACGAGGGCGTCGCCCGTAAGCTCGGCTACAAAGTTAAGGACGGCGAACAATAGCAGGTCAACCCGAATACATTATAGATTATTCTCTTTGTTACGATTGTTCGTGTCCGCGTTCCGCTATGTAATTAATTTCGGCACGAATGTAAGTAACAGATAGATAAGTTAGGCGATTGGCGAGCAAATTTGTATCTTGCATGAATACTGTGAAAAGGTTTGTCTGTATGAAGAGCGCAGTAAAGTTGCGTTTCAAACTTTCTTATGCTTACGCGTGACAGTGACGCATTTTCGCTTTGCGAGCAGAGTTTCCCTGGCAGTGTTGTCCAATTTGGTGAAATCGGTGACGAAAATGACCGAGTCGTTGGAGCCGGCGATTGCCACCAACTGGTCCTTGTCGACAGCGTTGGTTATGCCGATGGCGAAAGTTTGCGCGCCCTGTAATGCAAATTTATGAGGTGGGATCGAATAAGCGTTGGATAGGATGCAATGGTAATCATTTTAAGAAGTATGGATAACCGATTCGAATAGATCGTTCATCCGAATCCAATTAGGTTCGGTTTAGGTAGGACAGGGGTTTGTTTTGATATTCATATACTAGCTAGTATTCGTATTCATATGCCCACAGATAGGACGACGAACCGTTGCGCGAATGCGGTCAGCAGGCGGCTTGGGATCGTCGCTGGAACGTCCGTCGGTGATGACGATGACGATATCCTCAATCCCTTCTCGGTTGCCCGCAGCCGTTGTCAGCTCCTTGTTGAGCGCGTAGTCGAGCGCCTTTCCGATCGATGTGGTTCCTCGCAAATACGGCATTTTGGAGAAGTAATCTGAAACGCTTGACTCGCAACGTTGTAAAGTACGTAACGAAGTAACGAAGCGACGCGCCTTGAACTTTCTTGGCATCGTCGCGGAACGTTTTGAAGGAGAACTCCGTGCGAGTGATGCCTGAAAACTGCACCGCCGAGTACCATGTGCCGGGCGCTTGGGCGGCGAGTGTCTCGACGGCACCTCTCAGAAATACGCGCACTATTTCAAAGTTGTCTTCGCCTATCGATGTTGAGCCATCCACGATGAATAGAATATCGGCGATTGAATTGCAAATTTCGGTTGCTGAAAAATGGAGAATCTATGTGCGAAGATATTTGGACGATGATCATACGCGGTCCTGCAGGAACCAGCCTCTGTTTGAGCACTAGTCCGTTGTCGACCGGAATGCAGATGGCTGACCAGAAATGAAGTACCTGCATTTAGCATTACTGTTGATCACAACTACAAGAGGTTCAGCTCGCATGATCACGCTTGTCCACTGTTTCCGCTGGAAGGTATCAGCCCCGACCCACTCGGACCCGCAAAAATCGGCCCGTAACATTCCTTGCAAGGCGGTCCTGATCGGCCAATGAATATCACTGGTATCTGCCCGGCTAGCTCAATGTTACTCATTGCAGCCGTTCAAAATTTCGATATTGGTTTCAAGTACGAAACCACAATTTTGGTCCACATCTGTATTCTCCGCTGTGCTACGATCGACCGATACAATAACTATCGGTAGGGTGTCATCTAGGAAACCGACCGTGATGATGCTGACGAGAAGCAACGAGAACACCATTGATGACGCTGGATGGAAGTGGATGTTGACTCTTCCGAGTCAGATCCGCAGAGATCAGAACAACAAAATGATCAGACGAGAAGGAAGTTGACAAGTGGACCAACGAATGTCTGGCGATGTAGATTTTATCGATACTTTGTGTCCGCATCATTCAGATTATAATCACACCTGGTGCGACCTTGATTTCGTTTAACGCGCCATCCATTGTCTCTGATGGTAATGGTCATCTCTCCAGTTTTAAACTAATCGGAATAGCAAGAGTTGGAGTCGCTACAGCGTCTGCGGGACACCAATCGCCTGATCTGCTCTTGACCGATCTACACCGCAATGTTGTCGGTTACAAGTATAACGTGTGCGCTGTCGCCTGTTTGACGACGACATGCCAGAAGCTCAACATCGACCTGATCTGCCGGGCGCACCAGATTGTTCATGAACTGAGGGTATTCGCCCAGTACAATTGATCACGCTCTTCTCGGCGCTGCACTACTCCGTCACGACCGTCAACAACCAGCTGCTTCGCTCATTCGACGTCCTCCGTCCACAGCGCGCGATCAAGGCCGCTCTCAAGCCGGTGCGTGTCTATTTCGCGGCAACAACACTCTTCTCTGGCATATATATTTTCCGGTAAATGAGAATTTCAACAAAGCAATGATATTCACGTCACACTACAGGAAGCTGTACAGAACTGCACGCCTATGCAACGTCAACGCCAACTCTCGCAAATGATTGATAAAACCCTGACACCTTTCTTCCTGCAATGAGCAGGAAGATTGGACGGTTTTGTGCGTCATCAAATTCGATGACTGATATCAAATGCAACCCTCAAGTCAATAAAGAATTTCAATCATTATAGAGCATTTCCATGTCCCACATACTTTAGGAACCGTATGTGGCATGAAGCATTCAGTCACGTTTTAGCTGACTACCGCGGCAAACAACATGTAAACGAGTAATACTGGACGAAAGAGAAAGAAGTAACTGGTAGAAGCAGACAACAACGATGTGTATTCACACTGAATTCAACTGTGACAATCTCGACTGGTACTGCGTGAACGATAGTCAAAAAATAGGAATAAATAAATACCAAGAGAAGTTGGCCAATAAGCGGGTATCAAGTTTACGGTACATCGCAGCGATCAGTTCGCGCCGACGGCTTTCTGGATGACCTTGGCAAGGTCGATTCCCGTCAGCGACTGTAAGGCGGGCGGAAGCGAGCCGGCAAGACGAGCCACTTCGGCTGTCGCTCGGTCGTTACCGCCGACGATCACAATCTCCTTCGTCTTGCTCAACGGCGCCGCCACCTCGGCAGCAATCTGCAAATATTTATAATGACGTCAGCCAGTCGACGATTGTCGAAGCTTATTCACGCGAAAAATCGACCGTTTTCAACTAAATAACTAAACTATGCTGAACAAAAAGTATTAAATTTTCAACTGGCCGGACCCTTTAATTCTTCGAAGACAAAGATCATTACTGATCATTACTTTGCCCCTGAATGCCACGGCGAACAAGTGCGACTAGCATTGCTCACGGCAAGGTAACTCGGGTTGCAAATGAGCGAACGCTAGAATGCCGTTGCTAGCGACAGATTGTGCATATCCGAGTAATTTAGTCGAATCGAAAGCGTCGCTAGACGCCATCATTGGCATTTCTCATGCAGCGCAAATAATAACTTATTTTAGACGCGATAAAATGGCGAACCTTGGGCAGTGCTTCAAGCACGAGGGCGGTGATGGCGGCGTCGCCGTACTGCTTGTAAGCTGCAGCCTTCAAACGCATTTGTTCAGCCTCGGCTTTTCCAATCGCCTGGATGACCGCAGCCTGCGCCGCGCCCTTCATCTTTGTCGCTTCGGCCTGAGCGCGCGCCTCTTCAATCACTTTCGTTCTGCAAGTGTCCATTGAGCTAGGCTTAGAAGCCCCACCGCGAAATTAAGGCACTCAACATGACTAATCGCAATTGGCGAAAATTGTCATGTACAGTCCAACAAATTGCAATACACGGATAATCACACCCGAATATAATTTCAAACTAAAGAGCAACAGTACGATAGCAGTAAGCGAACATACTTTTTGCCTTCAGCGATCGCCTGCACTTTGAATGCCTCGGCTTCGGCGGGCAATCGCACAGTACCGAACAGCTCCGTCTCTTTGCGCTCAATCTCCTTCTCCTCGATGGCGATCTGCTTACGGCGCTCAACAACGTCGATTTGAATTTCCTCCTGACGAATTGCTTGTTGCTCTTTTGCCGCTTGCAGTTTGTAAGCCAGTTCAGCTTCGGCGCGCTAAAGTGCAGAGGTTACTGCAGGTTGCATTGAAGTACAAAACACTGCCAACGATTTAAAATAGAAGCATTCAGTATTGAGAAAAGTCGTTGGTAGGTCCTGTCAATTAAGCATATCGTAAAACGTGGGGGCAGCTCAAAACTGCATCTGCCCCCTACTATCCCCAATAGAGAGCTTTGATCGTATTCCTAGCAGGAGACGCTGTACCTTGGTGTTGACTTCCTGGTCGAAAGAGGCCTGCTTGAGCTGCAGCTCGCGATGGGCGTTGGCGATCTTGCTGTCGACTTCGTAGCGGACATCCATCGCGGCCTTCTGGCACTCGGCCTCGCGGATTCCAGCATCGCGGTTCGCTTCGGCCACACCGACTTCGGCGTCGCGTTTAACGTTGGCCGTCTGCGTCTTGCCGAGCGAATTCAGGTATTCCACTGTGTCGACGACATCCTTGATGGTGAACGAAAGTATCTCCATGCCCATTCGGCCTATGTCCGGCGCCGCCACTTCGCGCACCAACTGCGCAAAGCTTTCGCGATCTTGGTAAACTGCTTCGACGCTCATCGTACCTGCAACCGCATCGTTCCAAAACAATCCTATAGCAAATAAAATACCAAGGATGGCTCGAAGATGGCCGTCCAGGGTCTGAAGGATGACTTCGGCGATATGTTGCACTGGTTTGCCCATGAACTGTTCGCAGGCAGTTTCCAGCAGACCTCGCTCGGTCATCACTTTGACCTGGGCCACGCCCGTCACTGTCAGCGGCACACCCTGAGCAGTCTCCACATGTTCGCATCGCGGATTCAGCGTCATCACCTCCAGGTTCAATCTGTAGACAGATACTGAGAAATGGCTATACAGGACGACAAAGAACGCACCTCTGAACGTCGGTCACACACCACCAGGCCCATCCCCAACCGCCAATAGTGATTTTCTTGTTAGCAGCGCCGCAGCAGCCACCTGAAATTAGCAGTTTTTGGAACTGGTAATCCATCATAAAATCCAAGAAAGCAGTCATTACTGAATAACTGACGATACGAAAACAAGTGAATATACTGAAAATGGGCCAAGAGGCTGGCAAGAGCTGTCTGTACGTAAACTTACCGGAAATAACAAGCGCTTCATTAGGTCCCACTGTGTGTATGTTGCCCATTTTGACCAACTGTAAGCGCAGACCGACAAAGTCACTACCAAACCAGTCGAGTCTACGCCGCACAGAGAACAATTCGGTAACTAACGAGCAAAAGCGGCAATATTCTCTGAGTGACTCACTTATTTACGGTGCATCGCTCTCGATTTCTTCGAAATGTGACGTCATTCAGAACTAATTGGCTTCGCTAATGGCAGCAAGTGATTTATTATGGAATGGGATTGATTTCAGGTCAGCAACGAAATGTCCATCCGAAAAAGGAAAAGCAGCATAAGAAAATTCAGATTCAGAGGTTGCATCAATTGTCTGTCGTGACATTCAGCGAAGTGAAACTGCTCCATGTAGTGCCCCTCTCTCTCTCTGTTTCATGACTGCAATTCCATGCCCTTGTTGCAGCAAGCAGATGAAAGCCCGTGGAAAGTTAGCCGACGATGTTTTCTGGCGTCGTAGCTTTCGTGCTGCCCAACGGCATCGGCAAGCAAAGGCGACAGCTGCTGGAGAACCAGCTAGTGAAGAACGATGCCACCTTGGCGACCGATCTGCCGGCAGCAACGCACGTTTTCGTCGACGATGATCTGCCTGTAGACAGAATCGACTTCTCCAGTCTTCCCGAACGAGTTTGTGTTCTGCGGACTAGATGGATCAGTCATTCGCTGAAGAACAAACAACGAATAACTGACTGCGCTTCCTACCAAATCGAGCAGCCCGTGAAAAATAAATTGACAAGTTTGAAAAAACAAGTCGGAGACACAGAATCTGAGAGCGAGCTGAAAGTTTCTGCTGATGCTTCTGCTAAGGAAACGGATACCAAAGGTTATAGTTATACTTCAGTTTTTGCAAGCTTAATGGCGAGCGACACGAGCTGTTTAATTTCATATGTCATTATTGTGAGCTTTGTGAGAACGAATTGATCCGTTGCAGATTGCATTCCTATCACTACAGCTGACACCGACGGTCCGAGCCCGGCGAAAAGATCGCGGCAATTTGTGTGCGAAACATCGAGCACCGATCCATCGTCGTCATCACACCGCGTCAACCACAACGAGCATATCACCAAGCAGTTGCAGATCCTGGCCGACGGTTATAAGAGCACCAACGACAAGTGGCGCGCGCTGAGCTACGAGAAGGCCATCGAGACGTTGAAATATCTGCCGCGACGCGTTGAATCGCGCGAGGACTGCCTCGGTCTGCGGACGATCGGTGCCCGACTGGCCGAGAAGATCTGGGAGATCTGCGAGAGCGGGTCCCTGCGCAAGGCGGACGAGTTCTCTCAGAACGAGAAGGTGCGCGCGATGAATCTGTTCGCCAACATCTGGGGCGTCGGCCCGACGGTCGCCGAGCAGTGGTTTGTCCAGGGACTGCGCACGCTCGACGACGTCCGCGAGAAGGCCCATCTGACCAAACAGCAGAAGATAGGACTCGCCCACTACGACGACATCAATGAACGCATGCCCAGACAGGAGGCCACCGACATTGTCAACATTGTAAGTGGACAGCATAGTGTCTTTTACAGGTTGAACTTTGATTCAAATTCAAAATGAATGCTCAGATCAATATTCGGCCAACGCCTTTTACAAATAGAGTGAGTAGCTGTATCTGTTGGTCTATTAGTACGACAATCGTCTATTTATCACAAGATTGGCATTCCACCATATTCGACTTTCACTGTATTCTTGAGTCACATTGTCGATCTGCTGTGGTTTACTAGCGCCATCAACTTTGCCTTTTCGGTCATTGCATTTCTAAATTACAGGTGAAAGACGCTGTGCGAGCTATGAACCCGAATCTTATCGCAGTGGCGTGCGGCAGCTACCGACGTGAGAAAGAAAGCTGCGGCGACGTGGATATTCTGATTACGCACAAAGATGGTCACTCTCATGAGCACATTCTCGCCGAATTGGTCGCCAACCTGACGCAGCAAGGCAATTGTACTTTTCTGCCGTTCATATCTCATTATTGCCACGCTTTTGCAGGATTTCTCACGGATGATTTGGTCGATTGCCAGTCTGACGGTAATCAGCGCAAGTATATGGGCTTATGTCGTCTTCCGGGGGAGAACCGTCACCACCGCCGCATCGATATCATCACCATTCCGTACGACCAGTACGCCACTTCGCTCATCTACTTCACGGGCAGCGCGCACTTCACTCGCTCCATATACGCCAAGGCCAAGTCGATGGGCATGCGGCTGAACCAACACGGACTTCGCGGCGGCGTCATGCGACAAGTATTTATTGCTTTACTGCGATTTTCTTTGTCAACGCACATTGTTATATAAATCTCCCATTTCACCCTGGTTTAGCTTCATGGATACGCTATTTCGTGTTTCAGGGCGGAGAAATGCTGAATGATGGCTATGCTGTTGAAACACCAACTGAAGAGTCTGTCTTCGAGGCGCTGGGCTTACCGTACCGTACTCCGCTAGAAAGAGATCATCCGTAGTATGCAATCGTATTTGACGTGTGAAAAGCTGTGATGGAAAGGCTGTGAATAATTTTATATTGTCCCGTTTGCTTTATTTTATTTTGTTGATGCGTGAAATAAACATATCAAACGATGCTTTGTCTTCTTTGAAATTGTGCAATCATGTCGTTAAAAGTCGACAATGAAATGGTACTGGATGGATATGTTGACTGAAATAATGCATGTGACTGTCGCTCAAATACGCCATTTTTGCAGATATTTTGCTTGTCGGTTACCGACAAGTAATACCTACTGGACGATGGCGAAAGTCATTCGAAGTGAGCGGTTTGCCTGTGTTTCCCGTTTCTCTCAATAATACGTTTGTTATAGATCAGTGGGTGTACAAGATAAACAACCACCGCTTTCGGTATCTACCCCGACGCAATGAGGGACTCGTCGAATACGACTATGCAAAGAACAATGCCCTGCCCGATCAATTTCCCGATCGTCTTGACGGAACGCCGCCCAAACTCTGGGTCGCCTGGCTATATCGACCGAATCTCAGCGGCGAGATGAAATGGATCAAACGCGACGTGCAATTTCTGTTCGGCAAAGACTGGAAGGTTTGCCTAAGTATTACTGCCGAATGAATCGACGCCAACGTGATTCCCTATCCAAAATTAAAATTTAGTGGGTCTTCTTTCGTACAACTTCGAACGATCGTAATCGAACTAAATTACCTATAGGATTGTAACGGGGACGGGGACCGTCTCCGAAATTTGGATTCCTTCCCATCCCGGAATTCGCCGTCCCCGAAATTTGGTTTTTTCCCCGTCCCTGGAATTTCCCAATCCCCGTCCCCGTTACACCCCTAATTACCTACCGTATACATCATTGACAACTGCATTTACTTCAGCCGGGCAAAATGGAGGTGTTCCTGAACACGCCTGCGTGGAATGAGCGATTGTGGCGAGTGAAGCACTTGATCGAGTTGCGTCCGTTGACGTTCCCCAACGGCGAGCCGACGGCCGATGACGTCGGTCATACGCACGTGTACTCGGACGGTCGCTGCGTCGTCGACAAGCGACTAGCCGTCGACCCGGCGTCGCTGCAGCTAGCCGACCCGCGCAAGCAGATGACCTCAAAGTACCTATCACAGCAGTCGATGCGGATGTGGCACCAGTGCAAAGAAGTCCACGAAGACACTGTCTACACTCCGGCCAATATTAGTATCTCCGAGTAACTTGTGCCGACTGTTTACACTGCGTCAGATTGTGTCGATTGATTGATTGCTCATTATGTGTGCGATTGTTGTGCCTTTCGCCCTTGATTAAAGTTCGGCACGAAAAAAGTATGCAAAGCAAAGTTTTGTGCGACGAAGCACATTATACTTAATTCAAAATATAGCGGGACGTGCGCATAGCTTTGTCAAGGGGGTCATACACAAATTACGCAACGCTTTGGGAGGGGGTCGCAGAGGCCCCGTTACACAAGAATTCCGTGATGACGTCATTGCTATGCTTTAAAAGCATAGGGAGGGGTATCGTTTTGACCAAATGCAGCGTTACGAAGGCGTTACGTGAGGGGGAGGGGTCTAAAAGGCCTGAAAAAAGCGTTACGTAATTTGTGTATAGCCCCAAGATCTACCGTTTTGTCCGTGGTAATTTCAAACGACACATGCATATTTGTGCTCCGATGATGGTTGCACTCGCGGATCCGTATAGGTACTACTGTATAATCCTTCATCAAGTTTCTAATCGTAAGTTTTTTGCCACATCGTGTAATGCTAAAACGTGTCATGCTTGGCATGCACAACAGAGCGACACGGAGGACAATGTAAAGACAAAGTAGCCGGGAGCAGGATCCAGTTTTCGGCATTGCATAAACCGAAGAGACGTATGGGGTGCAAGATCGGCGATTGACCGGCGGCAATATAATCTTACAAGATGTTCCCAATCGACATTCTTAGCCCAACGGCACGCCGCCATTCAGTCACCTGCCAAGTTTACTCAACTCGTGCGAATCAAAAAAGTCAATGTCTGCGTTTGTTGTTCTGTTCTTATATATGATTGGGGTTTGTTCGTTATTTGGAGCTTCTTGCTTTTATTTCATTTCACGTTTTACTTCAGCTGCTGCCGGTATTACAATATGGAGTACTGACTGAGACAGTAAGGCAACCGATTGGTTATCACCACCGGCTGAAGCGATCGAGGCCGGCCGAGTTGTACAACTTCAACTTCGAACCTTTTACTGAGAAGAGACTATGGCCTGGCGGCATAATCAGCTACCGATTTGACATCGAATATCCCTTTGGATGGATGCGAGATCGGGTGCTACAAGCATTCGGCCTCATCCAGCAACTATCTTGTGTTCAGTTCCAGCTCGTTAATGGTTCGATCGATCCGTGCGAGGACAATACGCCCCCAGTAAATGTTGACGGCGGCGCACTCTTTAATTAGGTATGGGGCGTACTTTTTGAAGGGCTACTTATTAAATCATATTCCAATCCCCAAATATATTGAAGAGCGTATTGTTCCCGTAGCCGCACGAACGCATTCCATGAACAGTATTATATAATCTTTTAATATCATTATATAATCTCTTTGCAGCAGAGTATAAGGGTTCGTTCGTTCGAGTGACAAATGGCGATCTGTGTTCATCGCAAGTTGGTCGCTTGACCGATATTCAAGACGGCCAAGTGCTCAGCTTGCCAGATTGGTGTTTGCGGCGACCAGAAGGTAAGTGCTCGCAGATCTTAGTTCAGCGAAGTATAATCACGAGCAACTTCAGGCGCATTGCACGAAATCATGCACGTGCTAGGATTCGGTCATGAACAGTCACGTACCGACCGCGGCAGATATCTGTCGGTCAACTGGGATAACATACCGAAGACGGCCTGGTACTTGTACAGCGCCGGTTCGGACGCACACGCTCTGCTCGACTACCGTATACCATACGACTACGCTAGCATATTGCACTATGGTCCGTACGATTTCGCCATCAACAAACGACAACCGACGCTCGTTTCAACCAAGCCACAGTTCTACACGCGCATCAATTATCAGCTAAGCGCCCTGGACGTAGTGAAGATGAACGCTGCATACAAATGTGTTCACAAAAAGGTGATGATGGACTGTGCAGATTACATGTCAGAGTGTCGCACTGTATCGGATGAACAATGCCGGGCATCCTCCTACGTGAGAGACGTTTGTCAGACTACTTGCAGATCGTGCCGTGTATTTGTTTGACTTGTAGTCAATAAATGCTATTTACCAAGTTTGTGCTTAATTTGATCTCACAAGGCCGTAAATGGGTGCAACTTTGCTTATTTTTGCTTTACTTCTGTACCAATGAAACATTTTCTTCGTGTTGTAACTGGCTGCAAAAGTTCTTCTCGGTGATGTTGACGATATGGAGTGCACTGTCAAAATCGACCCTTAGCTCAGCTTTTGAGGAAACAGTTTTACGACGGTGTGAGCACCAGTGACCATTGCGCATTGCGGTCGACGAAAAAAACATGGACAGAGATCAAAAAGGATTAAATGACAAGGCCAATGAAAACTTGCACAGCTTGTAACAGACAAGATATACAATAGCTGTGGAACAAGGTGAATGAATGATTGAAAATGATAATGAATCAGTCTTGTTCGACAGTCGCAACTGATCCCAAGTGATTGGCAACAATGTGAGCACCCAATGCGTTCGAATCGGCGAACGCCAGCGTGCACATCGAACAGCGCAACTTCTTGCTCGAAGTAGGAGGTGGCGCATTCAACTTGCCCTGGTCGTCTGAAACAATCGTCAAAGTCACACAGCCAGATGGTCAGTCTCACTCACCGGTTGACTGCTCATTCCGTTTTTCGAGATCCGGAATGTCTACTTCAACGTCGATATCTTCCTCAATAATTGGCTCTTTCCGTTTGGCTGAAATTCAACACTTTTTGTTGAACACTTTTTCATCAATTCTACATTTCAAACTCAGTAGATATAGTATCTGCATTCCCAAAAAATTTTGAGTTAAAAAACTCACACAATCGGTTGCTACGCCGGAAGGGTGAGTGTTGCTGCTCATCCTCGTCCACTATTTCTTCCCCAACAACTTCGCCCTCCAAATTCTCACGCGCTTTCTTGTCCGACAGACGTTCTAAATAAAAAAGTATAATGCTATGGTTGTCAAGTAAGAAGAAAAATGAAACCTAGCAGCCCTTTGGCCGGCTTATAAGAAGACCCCGCGAGAGAATCATCTTCTGGTATCGGATGTTTCCTGGGTCGACCGCGTTTCTTCGGCGTCGCAATCATCGCTTCCGACTTTCCCTTGTGAACATCGACAATATGAATGCGAAGTGGTGTCTCTTCGTAGAAGGGAATTCCACAAAAGCCGCACTGAAACTTGGGATAGCGTCTTGGCCTGGGAGCGCCCGTCGCCGAATTCCGTGGTCGACCGCGTGGACGGCCTCGACCTCGCTTGCCGAACGAAGTGTTGATGACGCGGCGAACGATCAGCGATTTGTTGTCGTTGAAGTGCTGAAGAAGTGAAGTCTATCACATGTTACTTACGGAGTGAAATTTGCATGGCTCGAGCAATTATCACATGTTCTTTATGGAGTAAAATTTGCATGGCTCGAGCAATATTAAACTGCGTTTGAAATGGATATTTGCACGTACCGTAGTGGATGTCGATTCGGTGATCATTTCCTCATCCTGATCATCATCGTCTTCTTCGTCATCGTCGATCTGCAAAGCATGAGCATCATTCCAGAAAATCATATTGTACTGAATACTGTGCAGAGGGAGTATCTTACCACCCAATCCCTTCCAATCCCCAACTCCGCCCGCGATAGAGATACCACATCAAGTCTCGTAGAGGTTATAATGGTAGTCCACATGCATTACTGCGCCCGATTTGATGTTGCCGACAATGTCTTCATTCAAATAATCACGTACGTCGAGAGGGACGCCGTCTTCGCTCATTTCGTCGTCATCTCGCTGCGTATGTGCTGCACTCTTCAGAGATGAGCCCTGCTTAACTGACCAGTCGACCGGCTCCTTGTCCTTGACGACGCGCACTCCATGCAGCTTCTTGTGCACCTCGAGCACACTCTCCTCGAAGAAGGTTCGCTCACACAGTTCACACTTGTAAGTGCGCGCGTCCCCCGGATTGTTCGACTTGTGAACAACACTCATGTGCTCGCGCAAACTCAATTCAGTTCTGAAACGATTCAAAATGATTGTCGAATATTTTAATTTACAAGTTGAAATTTATCGTTCAGTAATCCGCATTACAAATTTCATACCGTATTCTCGAGGCTGCAAGGCAATTGACATTGGTCTCGAGACTAGAACTCAATCTTCCAAGACCCTTGGATCATCAATTATCGTATTGAAGACAACATCGTCAAAAGACCAACTTGAACTGTTTGCAGCAAACGGCGCAGGAGCGATAGACACGTCTGGCGGAGTGATCCTTGAACGACCAATTGACGCGGTTGTGCACCAGTTTGAAGTGAGTCTTCAGACATTCGATCGATTCGACGATCTTGCCACAAGAGTCGCATTGATATTGCGTCTTTGTCTGAAAAACACATTGAGTACTGTAAACGCTAGTTGCTGCAATGCTGGAGTTGGTGGTAGTGGCACCTTTTGTTCGGCGCGGTAATCATGCATGAGATTGTGATGCCGTTTCAGGCCATCCATGCTTAAGAACTCTTTGTCGCAGGCAGAGCAGGGCAAAATCTTGTCGATTGTTTCGGGATGAGATGTCATTCGATGGCGGCGCATACTGGCCGCGTGAGCAAAAGTCTGAAAAAGCCGATAAAGTTTGCAAAAGAGAAATAAGGAAAGCGCTGTACCAGCTGGGTGGTAGACGTCTACCGTCTACCATGTGTCACAACTGTCTGAAAATTGAAAAAGGGACTACCTTTCCGCAGATTTCGCATTCTTGCGGTTGAGCGGACGGCGCGCTGCGTCGTCGACGGATCTTCTCGGTCAGGCTGGCCATGTGGTTGAGATCGGTCGTCTGGAAGACGTCGGGGGCTTGCTCCGCTTCCAGCAACGCCTCGATCTCCACCTCCGCTTCCACATTGTCGACGATTTGCTGTTCATACCGATCGGGATGCACGATTCGATAGTCGGGTTCCGTTCGAACACCAAACTTCGACATCTTCAGAAACAGTCTTAGCTTTTTTGTTTGTCCTCAACGATGTCGTCGAACACCTACGAAAATCTGCTGCTGACGCCGGTTATTTGATGTATTCGACGCGTGTGGCGTTGTGTCCGCGAAACGCTCGCAATGTGCACGCAGGATTAGAACGCAATTTGCGCCAAATTTGAACGCGCCCTGATTTGTCACTTTTCACCAACATGTCGAGTGCATGTACAGTAGTTCTTCTACAGAGTATTGACGATAAAATTTATTCAATATTTTCACACACAACTACAAATCATAGTGTTGGGATAGCACCTGTAGACAGTTCAATGGCACACGAGACTAAAACTTTGAATTGCAGATCAAGAAGGTAAAGGATGAAACACCGCAAGCTGCCAACAAAAAGCCACCAGCGACGTTTTTTACAAATATGCTATGAGACTCGTTAAGAGTGGACTATATCATTAAACTAGGAAGAGCATTTGCATCATCTATGGAGAAGCCAGAATTAGTCTTTCTTGCTCACGGGCTTTCCATCCTGCCATTTTACCATTTTGAGGGTACCGGCTCCGCGCTTTTCAGCGTCTGCTTGAGCCGCAACCTAAAAGAGTGGCTCTGATTATCGAAAGCAATCAGCAGTAAAAGGGTACAGTTCAAAACGCTTCACTAAATAATTTTTCGCAGGTATCCAAGTATCTTGAACCAAATTTAAATCCATTAAACAAATTCAACCACAGTAAACCAATTGTGTTTACTAGATTCAGTGCTAGATTTAAGAAATTAAAAATGTACCTTGAGGCATCGCCTGGTGACTTGGGCAGCCAGCTGCGAGTAACGCACGTAGTTCAGGCCGGCCGCTCGCCAAAACGTCATGATGTAGCGTACGTACTGAAATGGTGATGGCAACGGTCATCAGAGCTCAAGCCTCACATCGCATTAACACACGATCAGCGGTAGCTCGGAAGAGCACGGCAGAGTAAATCTGAACCGACTTGGATTTCAAACGCATCGATCGCTTGCGATTTTTATTCGGTTAAGAAGTCGCACAGAGGAAAGCAGAAAACGAACAAAATTAAGAACAATATGAACCATGAGAGTACTGTACACGTAGCAGCAGATACAGAACGCAACACCTCAACAGATAATTGCGACGCGACTCGAACTCGAGTCTCAGACCTCCGCTCACGCTGAAAGAAATGAGCTTAAATTGTGAAAAACGCAGCATTATTTAACGGACGATGTTTAGCATTTAAATCGCTAAAAAATGCCAGCTTGCTGCATTAATAACAAGGATGGTACAGATGAACATAATTAACACCTTAATAACAGTGCCAAAAATTATAACACAGCAACGTGAGGAGAGAAAAACGGAAAAAAATTAAATTTGTAAATGGGTGAGCATAAAGAAAACGTAAAAAGGAATCAGCGCCTAAATAACGGATGATTGTTCGATAATATCAGAAAAATGAAGTGGTAGACCTTTTTCGCACAATGCAGTCGGCATCAATCCTTCTACTAAAATCAAACGCTGGACCATTCCACAAAAACTGCACATCATTTGGCCTACACGGCATATTGTCTGAGCCACTAGAATTGGGAAAGATTACAAGGGTCAACCAGAACAGAACAGATCACATCGGACCCACGAAAATAGATGCCCTTGTATAGCGGTGCAGCAGTGCGCAGACACAATAGTTCGATACACAGCAACAGGTTAATTTCAGATGGAGTCGGAAATTAACTGAAAGAGACTATCCTTTCACATCGGTACAAGTAAGCACAAGCTCAAACGTTAGATATTGACAAAAATGTAGACGAAATCAATATCGCCTAAGAACGTGCAACTGAACCCAAATAACGGCGCCAAGTCGCAATATGAAAAAAAAACTTTGGTGAATCGCACAAACAGTACTATCAATCCATATCCTAACCCACATACTTAAAGAGTATCACCAGAGTACCGCTTTCAGTTAAAAGCTAATACATCGAAGCGTGAGAGACATGCAAGCAGAAAAATTGCATCAGCAATCAGCAACGAAACCGCGCACGCATGGAATTCAATTGGGTTAACAACCTCTGCATTAAATCGTTGAAAAAGTCAACGCGACACGTTGTTGCATTGGAAAAGGAAAAACGGACGATTGACGAACTGTGAAAAGCTGCACCCCTCCCACCCAGTCCTTCTTCGCCTTTCATCACAGAAGTATCAGCAGCAGAGCGATAACGACGGACCAGAGTCGATCACGACGCTTGGTTAGCTGCAATGCGCATGAGTTACAAACGCATTATGGAGAGGCTGCTAGTTGCGGACTGCTTAGCCATCGTGGTTCAACGTCACCGAACACGCTGTGCACTATGCAAAAATGTGCAATACTAAAGGTTCAATACTACTTAGAGATACTACTCTGGTAGAGACAATTTCGAATTTTCTCTGTCGCAGCAGAGCAAAAATTACAATTCCAAGTGCACAATATTATACAAATTACACGAACCATTCACTGACCGGGCGGGTTCATAGCTGCCGCATTGGCAGGCTGGCCACCGCCGCCACGAATGCCAGTAGGCGGGACGACGGCCGCCGCGTGGTGCTGCTGGCCGGGACGGATTGGCTTGGCTGAAAATTGAATTACCGTAATAACAGAAGCAAACACGGATTAACTGCAAATGACTGACCAATCTGGGGCGTCTGCAGTCCGCGTCTGGCGAGGTTGCGCTGACGAACGGCCTCTTTGATCCGCTCCACCTCGTGTTGGTACCTGACAAATTAATCAATTAAATCATGCAGTCAAATCATTAACACATGGGCAGCGTTAAAAAACAGCAGAGAGAGACATGCGCGTCGAACCAGAATGCATCTCTTTCAAACGAGAGAACGATGCTCATTTGAAAAGTTCGTTCAATTCCTTTTAGCGCCTATTCAGCGCCCTCAATCAGCATAATGAGCAGACTTACTTCTTGCGATCGCGCATGGCCGCCTCCTTGGCGTCCTTGAGGGCCGTTTCCAAGCTCTTGACGCGTTCCATCGTAGCGCGCAGACGCTTCTCCAGCTTCGGCAGCTCGCATCGCAAGTCGGCGTTGTCGCGAACAAGCTGAAATCAGAGCCACAATCAGATATTCAACGCGCAAATGCTCGTGTGAAGGCACAGAATACTTGTGCAGAATCAGCCTATTTCAGTGCAGACAATTCGTACCTGCTTATGGACCTTGGTCAGCTGGTCAAGGTTGTTCTCGAGGAAGGAAATCTTCTGTTTCTGCGCCGGCGACGACACGAACTCGTCATCGGCCTCGGGTCCGGTGGGCGTACGTTTGACGCGTTGAGTCAAGTCCTGCACGAAGATCTTGCGCAAGTTGTGCAATGTCTGCAGTTCCTTCGCCACCGTCTCCTCCAAACCTTAAAATCAAGCACTCGCTATTATCGTATTCTGATCAACGAAATAAGATTATCTATTGTATTCCAAGAACAGTATTTACATCGTCCAAAGCGATGAACAAAACATTAACGGTGATCGCTGCTAGCATACCTTTCAGATCTTGCTTGGCCTGCTCGCGCTTATCGGACAAGACGGACAGCTCTTTGAGTTTCTTTTCCTTATCCGCTTCCTCCTGTTTCAGCTTATCGTAGTCGGTCTGCAGCTGATCTTTCACAATTTGCAGCTCTTGTAACGAATCCTGCAATCAAAACCATGTCACAATCAAATTAATGAACAACTGACATATCAGCTGATCAAAAGAAAATAGCATGCAATGCAATTATTCGAATGAAAACGCCAGCTGCCACATACCTTCAACTGATCGATATTCTTGTTCTTATCGGCGATTTCGTCTCGCAAAGTTGCAACTTGTTTGGCATGCGCTTCGCGATGAGACTCAAGTTCGGCCGCTGTGCTCGCATTTCCGCCGCCTCCGCTTTTACCGCCTAAAATAACCGTAGTTAATGATAATGGTTGAAGTTGGTGATGAACATACCAGTGGCTTTCAGCTTCGAGCACTCCTCATTCAAGGAGTCGACGGTTTCTTCGAGCTTGCGCTTCTTCGACTCGACGTCCTGCATCGACTCCTGCAGCGTCTTCATCTTCATTTCGTGCTGCTGCAGCTGAATTCGACAGTCGCCCAATTCTTTCTCAACCGTCTCCAGCTTCTGAGTGGCGTCGGTCGAACCAGTTTCCAGACTGGCCACTTTCTGAAAGACGCAAATAATTAGCACAAAAAAAGGAATAAATAATAATTAAGGGCCGCGAGAAATAAAACCTCGAGTCGGACTTTCTGCGCACTCCAATAATATTTCAACCCGAGATAAAGAATGATCAATCAGCTCACCGTAGCCATGCCCTTGATTTCACTCTTCATCTTGGAGATGAACAAGCGAGCGTGCGTGAACTCTTCGTCCATCCGGTCCGACTTATCATTGTTATTGTCGAGCGAGATCTGAAAGCAATCGCATTCATTACTTGGACAAAGAAATTAGTCAGAAAAAAGAAATATACCTTCATGGCGTTGGCACCGACCAGCGAGCCGACGTCGGAAAGATCGCGCAGGATGTTCTGCATCATGTCTTGCATGCGGCGTTTGTGTACGGTGGTACTATCTTTGATCTGCTCAAGCTCGTTGCTGAGATCGTTGAGCGTCGACGACTTCTTGCTCAGATCATCGATCAGCGCCTCGTTCTCCTTGCTCTTCATGTCCGCCTCCTGTGTCTTCTGGTCGTAGTTCATCGCCAACTCTTCCAGCGCCGACAACACCTCCTTCACCTCTTCCTTGGCCGCCTAGAAGACGCAGCATTGTAATCATTGCAACCAACAAATGTTCCCGAGTTTCGTGAGTTCATGTTCAGTATAACGCTTAAAAGTTCTCCCCGCCGATTATATCGACATGATTTAGTACTGAACTTAGCATCAGTAAATTTTCATATTTCCTTCTGATTGAAATTTATCTCAGAGTAGTCGGTAGACAGACAAAACCAATAAGTTACCTCGTTCTCGGCCTGAATGCGGCCCATTTCGGTCTGAACTTGTTCGTAGTCGACCTTGCTCTGCTTGATGAGGTCCTCCTGCTCGGCCATCTGCTGCTTGAGGCGCTCGGCCAGCTGCGACTGCGCCTGTATCTCATCGTCCTTCTCGTCGAGCTGCTGGTAGAGTCGCGCGCGTTCCTGCTCGTACTTGAGTCGGTCCTCGTCGGACACGGCGCCCAGACCCATACCGGCGGCTAGCGGCGTCGGCGCCATCATGATTGATCGATCCAGACTGATCATTGACTCGCTCGTCGACGGTGTGATACCTATAAGCGAAGCATTACGTGTTAACCGTCGTCCGAACTGACATTCAATATTACCACTGCCGGGAACCGCCAATTGGTTGATGGCACCTTCGGCTAGATTCACCCATTCCGATTCGGGAACTTTGTCACCTGAAGCAAAACAAGCATCAGTATCGCAATACATCGTAACATAATTACAAGACTAAAAAGGTTATCAGAATAATTAATATCAATTTATCAATTAAGCGTTTGAAAGTCAATGTTCCACTGAACCGTCATGTAAGCGACGTTCAATTGTTATTTACTTAACCAACGACGATGCGCATATTACCTTTGCGCCACCTGTTCAGCTCGGCCTCGGCGGCCTGCAACTGAGCGCGCAGTCGTAGTACTTTCTCTCGCTCCCGTTCATAGCGTCGCTTCCACTCCTCGGCCGTCAACTCTTCATTCACCACTACGACGTTCTTGATCGTCTTTGCGCTAAAAAGCACTTCGTAAAAAGCGCGTAAGAGTTACATCAAAATGTTGAAAAATGCGCAACGAACCGCTGGCCGAACAAGAGAGTCGACTTTGTCTCGCCTTCGTTGTAGGACGCAGGAGAGCAGCAGATCACTACGGTAGTGCGCGAGTTGCCGCCCAAAGATTCTTGCAGAATGCGAGTCAGCTTGCTGTCGCGGTAAGGTACGTGGCTTTTCTGGAAAAAAAAATGTTTTACGTGCAACTAATAACTTGGTCAAGCGATGAGCACTAACCGTTCCTTCTGCGAGCGCCGAGATGACGTTGCCCAACGCCGACAACGACTTGTTGATGTTCTTAGCTTCTTCAAGCACTGTTCCCTCGGCACCCGTCTTGCTCACCTGTAACAATTCGAAAAGTCAATGTCTATATAGAGCAATGTTTCAGACGCCACATTGCTTATTGTACGTTAAAATTGAATCAAAGATAGGGCCAGAAGGTTGCAATGCAAGCGAACCTTTTCGCTGCCGGCCAAATCGACCAAGTAGAGCTTTCCGGTGAGTTTTTTCTGCGATTCAGTGTTCTCCTGCTTCACCTGGATCTGGAAGACGCTGTGGCTTCTTGAGCTGTGCTCGTTCATGTCTGCAAGCAGAACGCATTAGGACACGGTTGGCGAGCGAGGTCGGAGAGTAAATACTAGTGACGGCGATGTGTCGATTGTTTTTGCCTTCTTCGATCGCCTCCATTACTTCTTCTGGGCTCGAGACAAATCGTTCGGTCGCGCCCTTCACGAATGGTACTCGATTCTTATCCTCATGAATCGACAGATTCGTTTTCGTTACTGAAATGGGAGAAGTTGTCATTTCCTAGCCAGACAAACTGTGCGATTCCAACCGTCTAGAAGATCTCTGATGCGCTCCATGTAGATCTCGAAGTAAGAGACCTTTATGTGAAACTCGAGATTTTCGTCCATGTTGTAGATGTGGGTGAAGATATCGCTAATTATGCGCGGAATAATACCCTGTCTCTCCGTGTCGCCCATGACGCCCTGAAACAGGAAAATATAATGATACTGTATCAGGACAGCAAAATGGGATTCGTCATACCTCCATCGTATGCGTCTTTCCCGAAGACGTCTGGCCGTAGGCGAAAACCGTTCCGTTGTAGCCGGTGAGCACATCCTGTACGATGTGATAGGCGGCGTCCATGTACACTTGTTCCTGGGGTGTATTCGGCTTGAACACTTTGTCGAACACGTACACTTTCCCCTTAAAAACGCGTTTTCTGTGAAATCCATCTTTCAAATAAACACATTGCTAGTTGAGCAATTATCGAACAAGCGGCTACTCGCACATTGCGTTTTGATTACTTTGCTGTGTTAGAAAGTAATCAGCATGAAGCAGCGATATAGTTTTCCATTCACCACAGCGGCTTGTCAGATTAGTGCACGTGAAAAGGCGATCATCTTCTCAATCGCTACGTCGATTGCATATCGTGTGTCTGCTTTATACTAAGTGCCGTGATTCCACGCGACCGCTGCGTTACAAACTTGTGCGGAGCAAGAGAGAAAACCGAATCACAGCATCAGCATGATTGTATTTTGCATGAATTTTCCGCGGCCGCCAACGGAAGCGGTCGGGGTCGCTGGCGTCGGCGCGCTGTCGAAACAACGATCGGCGTGACCGAATGAGAACCAGTGAGCGTGCGCCCCCCGCAGTCGCGCCCCCCAGCTCATCGATTCAGCGCCGCCCGGCGTCGTTCTCAGATGGTCGCCTCGGTTTGCCGCCCACCAAACCCAAGAAACGACCACCGCGATAACAACACGATGTACGATAGCGCTTGGATGCCAACGTGAACATCTCGGTGTATGTGGAAGCCCCCCACTCCCAGCCATTAGAATAACCAAATGGGACAAATATCTGGGGAGGAATGATCGTTTACGGCGTGTGCATATTGAGCCAACCTGTCGCCTCTGGGCGGGCCGAATCCGAATCGGAACGGCGGCGGCGGCACAATGGTCAATGACGACGGCTGACGACCGCCAGGTTATTTACTGCGCGAAGGTCTCTCCGTCGGCCAGGCAGGCAGGGGACGTAAACAAATCACACCACGCTACCTGCGCGAACCCACTCATCATTAAGCCGTCGTTCGAACGAACACCTCGCTGACCCGAACAGTCGGCGCTGAACCAGCGCCGACTGCCTCCTGTTCGTGCTTGTACTGTCCCTTAGCGGCTGCGGATAAAAGCGGCATGGCGCACAGCAAAGCGACACAAAGACCAGCTGTTGCCGTCATATTTGCTTTAGATACCGCCAACACACGTTATGTACTCCGGCGCGGTGTTTTAAGTGCCGTGATAGATATGATGAGCAGAGACGACCACCACAGACGAATCAAAGCAGCTTACCGCGATCGAGATGGCGTCGTCGGCATTCCCTGGGAACTTTGGCACGAATTTTGACCCACCCTTCTCTTCCGCTTCATTCAGCGGTCGAACGCGGCAGAACACCTGAATGTAAAACGTAAAATGTAAAACAGCGAAGGAAACCGACATTTAGTTCAGAACAATATAAGCATCATCTGAGGAAAATTTGATATAACCGCCGTACTTCAAATATGTTAAACGCTTGATTGAATAGAGCGATATACAAGAGTTAATTCACGACGAAAAATGGAAATCTCTCAATGCGAAGGACGGCCTGAATTCATACCTTAATGCCGCACTCAGCCGGGTTCGGCACAGGGTTGGCCATGACTACACTTGAATCCGCCCACCGTTACAACCAGGAGCAAGCTCACTTTGTTTCACTTTTCAGGTTTACGATGCGCACCTGAAACGTCAGCGCATCGTCAACTTAAAATTGGTGCAAAATATCAAGCGCAATAATGAACGCGTAGTAAAATTGCTGAAGCAGCCTCGGGTAAGCAGAACGAGGGACTGGGTGTTCTTCTTGCCAAGAATATAAGATGCAAGATAACAGATCGTGCCACAACTGACTACGAACAATAACAGTAATTGTTTTACGCGCGCTCAGAAAAGTTTTGCATGCATAATAGCAAAGGCCCATTTAACATTAAAATGCATGCAGAGAGAAGACATAATGAGATATTCGGAATCGGTTGGCGAACGGCAAAGATACAATCGGAATTGCGTTGGACAACGAATATTCTCGGCTGATTCATAAGCCAATAAACAGCAGACTAACTACAAAGAATCTTATGAGCGATTAGACCGACTAAAAAGGGAACAAGAAAAGCACAGCAATTCTTTCTATAAGAATCGATGACTATTTTCTTTCTCCTTCCATTGCTCTATCCGCCTACTTCTGCTCGGTCTGCTCTGTAGCTGAATCTATTAAGAAATAGTCATCCTGCTCGCCGGCGGGTCGGTGGGCACACAGTTGCGCGTTGCAACAGGGATTGTAGCGCAATTGCGTTACAGCGTTAATGATTCATCGTCGGCGAATACTGTAGCGAGAGCAAATGCATCGGTCCGTTCGGACCAATGAACATTAGATGATTACCGCTGCCAAAAACGGAAAAGCATTAATATGCAGCAAATCAATTTATAATCTTTGACTCTCTCTACTTTCGAAAGAAGCAGCGAACTGGGCATTACTACAGCTGAATTCAATGACTTCAATGATTTTTTAAGCATTTTTTCTCATATGATTGAAGTATATGTTGATGACTTCAAGGGATAGCACAACTCTAGCAATGCACGTAACGAGTATTAATAAAGTGGATCACAGGAATCAATGATGCTGATCAGCTGTGAACGGAAATGAGGGATCTAATACCAAAGGAGCAGCATGAATTAAGAAATAAAAAATTTACATTAAACCAATTGCATCATTGCATTAACGGATTCGACCAATAGAAAACACTTTCTTGACGCTGTGTATTAAGATTTCGCAAACGCGTTTAACAGTGTATCGCGTCATAAAATTCTCTAAAAAAACTTAGGCGCAAACTTTATAATCTTGGAGGCCACGCTCTTGAAGTGCAGCAGGAAGTAGTTATCAATCAGATTTAGGAATTTATGTCACTAAGGATTTAAGAGTTTTTAAACATTGTCAAATAGTGAAGCAACCGACCAGCAAATAAATGGGATTCTGCCGTCCTTCCAGAGTCGGACCACTATATCATCTCATCGAATATTACAAAATATTTGTCAGAAGTAGTCATGCATAGGCTTCATTAATTTGGTCGCCTCACAATTTGGACGACATTGATTTCGTCGAATCCGTTCAGCGCCAGTTTACAAGACCCATTCTTGCATTTAAAAAACACCTTGAAGGCTTAAAAAGGTAAAAGATGGAAAAAGTTTTAAAAGGTTCGATTATCTTGAAAGAACTATTATAAGTCCACCGCTTTCATAATGTATCATGAATTGATGACTTGGATGAAATGGAAACGCTTTTACCATTACAACGCACGGTAAAACACGATCGAATGGTTTGAAATTAAGAAACAGTATTCAAAATCAGAATTAAAAAACACTTCTTTCCATCACATCGCCAACATATGGAATCAGCTTTCACCTGCAGTAGTCCTTGCAAAATCAGCCAAATTTTCCGAACATACCTTATAAATTTGACTTTTTATGACTTTCTAGGTAGCGGGCTGACAATTGGCTAACCTAAATGGTCACGGTATGCTCGGTGACCAACTAAGCATTACTTTATTTTTTGTGTTTGTGAGCATTTGTGTACGTACCAATGCACAGTACACTATTTATATTCGCTCTTATTATATTTATGCTCTTGTTGTCCGGCAGTGCATGATTATACTTCCTTGGTTTACTTACGCGTTGGTATAAATAAACTTGACTTGATTTTGACTTGAATTCATTAGTCAATTAAGAATGAAGTCGGACAGATCCGTCAGCAATCGCTCTATATGCTTGTGGACAAAAGGAACAAATATGATATATATTGGCGTAGTTGAGAGGAATTGGCCAACGGTGCAGTAAGGAAACATCGACCGAGAAGCGATCGACGAACACGAATTGTGTAGCCAACGGATTTGACCGATGAATGGCAGAAACGGCCCCCTGTCACCATTGGCCCCGATTGTCTCCTTTTACGGTGTTTATCCGTTGCGCTCCCAGGTAAACAATTTGCGAGTGGCGGGCATCCGACCCCCTGCCGTCGCTCGGCCACCCCTACAAGCCCGATAATTATGTAGACGGATGCTGTACGCGGCTGCCGTTGGCATCTGTGTAGACTGGCGATAGTGGTCAATGCAGATTTGGGCGTGGGGAGGTTATATAACCTCCCAAGGTGGCCAAACCGGTGCCCATGTCTGGGTCAATGAGTGACTGTTGTAGCGTAGATCGATATATTTCAATTTATGTGCATGCGGAACGGTAAAAGCTGCGGTCCACCGAGCTGACTGGCGCAGCGTTCGCTCTGCTCCGTCATTTTCATGCCGTACAGTCCGCCCATACACGGCGTACTGCGCTGAATTTGAATTTCAGACCGAGAGCACGATCTTACAATCGCTCACGCCCGAGGAAGGCCCGGCGCCGTCAAAGATTGCTTTTGTGCCAGCATCGGGCGCCGTTCCAGTTTCACAGTCCGCAGCGTTCGGGCTGCGTCGTCCAGCGCCGTCGTCGTCTTTCCTTCGTCCTTGTCGGGCTGCGACGCTATTTACTGTTGACCAAGTCGCAGCGCAAAAGGGTTTATCTGTACGCGACTGGCGCGTTGCGTCGCGCTGCGTCGACATCAGACGACACCGGCCGCTGCTGTCCACTGGTCGTATTGCGCGGCGTCTTCTTTCTCAGCGCCTCGCGATACGCGCGCTCCAACGCGCCTTCCGATCATTGACATCCACCGCCCTTATACATTCAGCGAGTCAGGATGGGCTTCAATGCTTGCTTCTGCTGGAACTTAAAAGACGGATGCGTCACCGTGGGCATATGGAGTCTGGTAAGCAATTAGTCTTTTTTGGGGAAGCAGTGAGAAGTGTCCGCCGGAGAAATTTTTACCTGTAGCCTAATGTAGCTAATTCAAGTGAGTCTGGCGACCTTCAAATTCCGATTCAGGTGTTCGCGTTGGCGTCTTTGGGGCTGTTTGGCTGGCAGTTTACAGTTCTGAACGAATGTCGAGCGGTGACGATGTCGCAAGCTAATCTGCAATGCCAAATTCATTGTCCTTGCGTCGGCACCTCAACAACGGCTACGTCCTCCATGATTGAGGGTAAAAAATTGTTTGAGGTCTTCTGCTACTATTTGCGCTCTATAGCACACGCACAATTTCGCTTCGCATTTCCAATTCCTTTGCTTGCAATACTGCGTGTGACCAGAAAAATAGAACTGATAGTAGTTCTATGAAATCAGAAGAATGAGCGCGATGTCTATATCGCCATTTGCCAGCCGAAACAGCCCCAAGGGTGACAACAAATATTTTGGACGTGACACATCGGCATTTAGGAAGGATGTTAGCCAAAAATTTGCCACCGGTGTGGTCCTTTTGCAGATATTCGGTGTCGCTCAGATGGTTATATTCGGCTGGCAAACGGCGGCGATCAAGTACGAAAAAGATCGGGCTGCCAACACTCTCCTGCCCAATTACAATACTTACGGTCGCTTTGATGTCCCAGCGTATTACGAGACTTACTGGCAATCGCCCGAGGAGAAATTTTATACCGGTCAGTCGCGCATTGTGCTCATTCGCCCGAGCCGAACGGACATCCAAGAGCCGGGCCCAATTATGAATAATAGTAGCCAGGCGACTGCCAAATATGTTTACCAGGCGGCGGTGCTTAGTGGACAGAGCGCGTTTGTATGGGGGCAATGACAACGAATCCTGTGTGAGCCGGTGGGGTGCGTGATCGCCGTCCCAAATTTCTCCCCTTTCACACAGACGGCGTGAATCGTGCGACCTAGGCGCGTAGCCTTCGCAACTTCCCGTTACACGACTGACGACAGCAATCATCTGTTATTGTACACCGCGATGCCCCTTGGGGGGAGGGTCGTTGTCCTTGCTGGCCCCTCCTCTCTTTATTTTCTTCCCCCGCTTATGCGTGGGCAGCTGTTCGAGCGTGCACAGCCAATTCTAAGGGGAGCTCGAGGGAGCGTCAAGCTTTTCCCCATTATGAGTTACCGCTTTATAAACGTGATGAAATCGTCAATGTATTACTTATTCGATGTGCTACATGACGAAATCAGTGTATCGGAAATTCCAATTGCACTTGCAAAAAGTGTAAAAAGCTGTGCATAGTATAACGCACGAAGTTGTGAAGCTACGTGGGCGTTGCCGTTGCTCACACACAGTAAGCACGCCGCACAACTATAGTCGGTTCTTCGTTCGTATCTCCGCTCACGCTTGATTCAGCCATCCGTGGGCGCTGCGCAATGATAAATCTATTTACTTTGCGCCAAATGTCGCGTCCCTTTTGCTTTCCTCTACCAGCTTGGTACGCGCATACCAAAAAACCCACGCTTCTTGATGACACATGCTACAACAATGGCTTGCACATTAATCATTGCATAATATTAACTTTTCAGGCCTCTTCATCATTCAGATACTCTGCTTAATTGCAGCCTTCTTTCTTTTATTCGCATCAGCTTCTCTTATATACGGTATTCATACGGTAATCCATACGATTGCAGCTGTGTGTAGCTGTAATCAGTTTTCTTAAACATTATAGAACTCACGCTACTTAGTTTGGCCATGGTTTCCATGCATTGTCGCCAGTATGCTATGCTCAGTGGCGTACTGCGTAATGTGGTGGTCGGGAGACGTCAGAGGCTATTGGCTGGTGCTCACAATTTTGGAAATCTTCTCAGTTCTCATTAACGTAAGACAAATATTGATGCAAAACACATTTTCCAATGCATTTGCTATTCTTTAGGTTTACTGCCTGATTTGCGTGATCGCTCAATATCGGAACATCGTAGCAGGACGTGGGGAACCATCGTGGTACAAACAGTACGACCAACCGAAAGACACGGTAGTCTACTATGATCCGAAGTACCAGCAGAATGGCTACTGTGATTCCAGAAAGGATCATCAATTTCAAGGTGCTATTCTACCGATTACAGGCAAAATATCACTTTTTACATCTGCAGATGCTCAATACAACACTGGATACTGTGACAGCAGTTACGAACACGAAAGAGTGCATGCGCCCTTAGGTTATCGGCCGCCGTACGGCGGCTACGGCTACGATTACAATGCGCAGCACATGGCGGATCCACTTCCGCCGAAAACAGCGCCGCAAGACGCAGATACCTCAGGAGGTGAGGACTATACGAATCACTGGGTGATGCAGTCGCTTCAACACCTCCCCGGTACTGTCGCGTCTGCTCGCTTCCAGGAGCCAGTCAGACTCACCCTTGTTCACTTGCAGGGGCTCCGTTCCCACAGCCGCTCACCGAGCCTCCGTCGCCGGTCAAAGAAGAAGCTCCCGTGCTGCAGCACGCGCAGTCAGTGCCATCCATTCAAGCGGAGACGAAGCACCATCGACACTCGTCCAGACGCCACAAACATCGCCATCGGGCGCATTCCGTCGGATCGAGGAGTCGCCGGTCGAGCAAGACCTACTCGTCGGACAGCGATGACAGCGATGGTAAGCAAAAAGTGTTACATCCAGCTTTCGGAGGCCAAATCAAAAAGTATTTATTTCCGCGCTTTCGAATAACTTGAAACTTTGTTCCAGTACCAACTGCCCTATTCGCCCTGGCGCCCCGACACGAAGTTTATTTAATTTAGACGATCGCCGCGGTCGCTGTCGGCATTGCCACAAAAAACGCCACCGTCATCACTCACGTAGTCGAAGTCGAGACAGGGAGTCCGACACAGACACTGGCTACAGCGAACGTAGCTACAGACATTCTGATAGACATCGACGCCATCGTCATCGCAACGATGATGATGAAGAATGTGACTGCGAGCCGAAGAGGCGCCATCATCGAAGGCCGCGGGATGTGAAGCGCGATAACCGCGAGAAAAGGTTCTTTCGTTTTTCAGGGAATCGGCTTCTTGGTCCTCATTTGTTTTGAAATTCTGCGGTTATCTCAGTTATTTATATCGGACCAGCTGAATATGACAGATTCATTTTTTGATAAAACCCCGGTCTGTCCTGCCATATGATGACTATTTCATCCGTCGCTTGCAGCACCGTACCTCTCGTGGAGCGACCCGAGACGAGCATGACCAATAACGGCTCGTGGCTGCCCAAATTTCCTTCTACCTCTGCTCAAGGCGGTCTGACCATTCCGCAGCAAATTGTCATTCCTCCGTCATCGAGTGCCAACGACAAGCCGCAGCGCTACCAAATCAATAGCGAGATCACCATCTCGATGCCGCCGGGTGATGGAAGGAGGATGAAGTACGGCACTCAGCCAAGAATGGCAGCTCCAATCACTGCCAACCAGCGTGGACAGAAAATGCTAACCAATGGGCGCTCTGGAGCCGAAAACGGCCACCAGCGCCATTCATCAGACTCGGTGGGCGCCGGCAGCTCTGACTCTCGTGGACATGGCTCAACGGCCGTTTGAGTCACATTTATTTATATTTAAAACTGGGCTGGAAGTTATGGAGACCATCATACTTTTATTGCTCATCGTCTAAGACTGCAATCTATGAGTGCAAACCTATGATGCAAACCTATGAGCGCAATAAATTTGAAGTTCAAGGGTATCAAACTCCGATGTTGTTCTTAGCTGTTTTACTTTAACAGATTGTTGCTTTCATTCGTTCGTTGCTGTGTTATATACATACTATTGCATTTGAACAATAAGGCAAATGTTCTCAGACTTACGTAGCCATAACCGATACAGCTAGCGCTGACCAAGTTCAATGGGTGCAATTATTCATCGAATTTTTCAAATATCACTTGCCTTTACTACCGTACTACCAACAATGTCGATCTTGTACAGACTTACGTATTGTCCCGTTTGCCAAACTGTATGACTGTTGCATGAAATTGCTCCCGATTGTACGTTTGTTTTATCGTCAAGTTACTATTGTTCGTGTGCGCTTTTCTCAGGAGAACTTACATCGATAAGATTAGCCCACTAACGACCGCCTTCTGACTTTTCGTTCACTGATTGCATAGTAATTGTCTTGTCTAGTCGTTGTTTCTCGTTCAATCCATGCGTACATGGCTTCTTTTAGTTGCTGCTGCTGTCATTCGCATTCATCTGCAGCTTTTTGCAAATAAAGAAGTGAAAAACAACAGTATGCAAGCGAGCGTTGTTTTGCGTTATTCGTCGCTGATTTGCTGTGCGAGCGCTTCGCACGAACCCTGCCCCTAGGGTAGGGGAGCAATCGAGCATGGAAGTAGGGGCAGGGCGGGTGTTATCGACGAGATCGCCCTCCGAAGAGCCCTAACGGTCGGC
>JAQGAX010000044.1:0-30257 GCA_034698105.1 Plectus exinocaudatus | reverse complement strand
GGGTTCTCTTGTGTGTTGTAGCATAGTACAGAGCACGGGAAATCACAAAGAGTCTCTTATATCCGGGTTCTACTGTAGTTCCTGTACTTGCAACGTTCAATTGTAAAACGCGTTTTCCTCGTGACTGAAACAAAAAATTATCTTAAAACGATCTTTCGAAGTTTACTAGATAGAATCGCGTGCATACTTTGCGCTTCTGCTTTTTTCTTATTATCAGAATGCGTTCTGACTTTAAACATTCTGAAGGCTCCAGAATGCTGCTTGTTAATCTTGCTCGTTCATACTGTGGTCGAGGTGGCAAAAGCAGAATTTGTAAAATTAAAATTATATCAGAACGGGTCACCGTTCTAGCACAATGACTTCTCATACTACGAGCACGGTGAGATCAAGCTCACACGCGCTTCGAGTACCGCGACGATAACGTTGTCGTCATGGAGGCATGACTGCAGAGAGACACTAGGGTCGAATTGCTAGAATATGGAACGATCAGTGAATATATAGAGATACCACTATCCACTTTCCAGAAGTTTGCAAGAGGTACTATCGTATTCTTTAGGAGGCATTTGAAGGAGTATCCGAAGGTTGTGCTGTTGAATCAGGTGTTTAAAGTAAGTATTTTTCATTCTGGTATTGCGACTGTACTCGATGATATACGCTAATATGGGTTCTGGGTACATCGCTAACTGGTTACTAATTCTGCGCTGATATCGTATTCAAACACTGACAGTGCAACCAAACCCATTTTGATGACAGTGTCTCCCGACAGCGCATAAAAATCAAATGCACGAATTATATTAATTCAAAACAGGTTCACAGAACGGGCAGAGGGCAGAACATGCACGCAAGGGCAGCAAAGGTAACGAATGCGCGAGCACAAGTGCAGATAACCATAAAAGTTTTAAACAAGCAACAATGAATAACAAATCGTTAATAATAATGAAAACAAAGTCAACCGACTGAAGAGAACCCTTGAGCAAGATTTTTTCGCCGTGATCAGTGTGGATTCGTTAACGCGTGCAGTATTGCCATTTGATGGAAGGCGTGACGTGAACGCCAATTCGGAGGTTTCTTCGATCGGCACAGCCGCTGACGTGGACAAAACGGGAGACGCAGTAGACACGTCTTCTGCTGGGATTTTTGAATTCGATGACATCTCTCCTACCAACGTTCGATCAAACGGTGCAACTGGCGAAGTACTAGAATTTGACGAAGATTCCGCAGGTAAAATAGAGGATGCTGTAGAATTAACTGTGAATGCTTCAGAGAATAACGGCAGTGATTCATTCCTTGCTGGCGATGAAGCAGATGACGAAATAGTTTCAGGTGTTGTGGTTGAGTCGTTAGTCTGGATCGTCGTCGCTGTGCGTTTAGCCGTAGCGGCCACTTTAAGACTCCGATTGCAGTCGTTCCAATCGCACACCCAAGTTTCCTCTGAACTGGTTGCCTGATCGAATCGCCGATAGCCGATGTCCAGGTAGTCGCGTGCGCCGGTCGCATTGAAGCAGCCTTTGGTGTAAAACTCGATTGGGACATCGTAACCGTTTATGATTGCGCGCTGTAGATAGCAATACTGTCCCTTGCACGTAGTACCAATGTCCACGTCGCTTTGCGCAGTCTGCGGTGACATTCGGCAAGTCACCAATTTGATTGCACCGTCCAAGTTGGTGTCGTAGTACGGTTGGCGATTACAGTAATCGCCTGTGCATGAGCAGACGGTCTGACCGAGCACTTCACCGGCGGCGTCCATGTCGTTGAGCGTGTGGTAGCAAGCGTTCGGCATCAGCACGTCCGTCATTTGCCCGAGCATCATTCGGTAGGACGGATTGCCGGTGAAGCTCTTGCAGGAATGCCTTTCGTCCGTCGCTGTTATTCCTGTAGGTGAACAGTGTTCATAAGATAGCGCATTAAACATTGACCGCATGCCATTTTGTACCTGGTTGAACAAGCAATTTCTCGCTCTGGTACCAGCATTTTGATGCCCGACAGGATGCTCCGCTTGTCGCATTAGCGAGACATGCTGAAGTTGTGGAGCTAGAAGTAGCAGTTTTTGCAGCAGACGATGGCAGATTGACGTTGCACAAGTCGGCATTGCACAACCACGCCCATTTCGTGTCCATATGCTGCAACCGCTGGCTCAGACCAGGAATTCCTTGAATACACCCTTGAATTAATAGTCCATTTTCATCATCCTTGAGCAAATAGCAGATTTCGCCTTCACACCAATCAAATGTATGATTGAAGACGCTGTTTCGCAGACTGTGATGGCACTTTATTGCCACAATAGTGGGCAGGATCGCTGCCAAAAGTACCGGAAGTATACACATTGTTCAAACACAGACTGTCGGTTCGCGTGTCACATAGCCAAACGGGGCGTGTCACGCAATAAACAAGCGAACGACGATAAAACAGAAAATGAACTCAGTGGCGAACCGGTTCAACTGGTCATATTAGATCGCTTCGCGCAGCATCAGACGAACTGCATCGACCGAGTCCGATATTTTTAAGGGCGTCCACCACCGCCTACCCGTCAGTCCAGAACGACGCCGACCGGTCTCAGCCCACACGCCCCTCTCCTCAGTGACGCCTTTTCGCTACCGGTAAGTGGACCGAATGCAAGTCAAGTTGTGCGATTGTTCCGGCGTAGAACCATCCGACGGTGCGCTGTGATGGTGACTCAAACGCCCGCTTTGTCACCAACGTGACCGGATCGAAAAACGCCCGCATTGTCGATTTCTTCATTGTCAACAACGAGCCTGGCGGCAGATAGATTTAATCGGAAATATTTTAATGAGACAAATGAGAGGCATTGATCATAATTTCGTGTCGAATAGACATAGGGAATTACTGATCGCACTGTCTTGCTTACATGTTTCGATGAATTCGGATCGAGTGATAAGGCCGTCGCGATTAGCGTCCATTCGCTATAAAAACATACTACGATACTAATTTGTGAGTGATTATCAGATCGCACAAGTTACTGATGGTACCTGAAATATGGCGGCAACGTGCTCGCCAACGCAGTTTCTGTGCACGGGCGGATCGGTGTAGCTGCCCATGAGGTCGTAGACGGACTGAACAACGATGAACAGCTCGTCGCGATCGATAAAGCCGCGCCGTTTGTTGTCGTACAAATCGAACACCCAGGCCAGCTTGTCATCCGTAGTACCACGCGATAGGATCGACAGGCCGAGCACAAATTCCTGGAAGACAAATGCCCACACTTCCGACGGCCGAAGGCGCTTAAATCATATACAACAGACTTCGAAACTGATCATTCCGTTACTGTCGCGGTCGAACGTTTTGAACACGAACTCGGGGTACTTGCTCGTGCTGCCCTGCGGGAAGAACTGCGCGTAAATCTCCTTAAACTGCGCCATACTGACGATACCCGTCGGACAACACTAAAACGTTTCTTGGGGTTATCAGCAATGGAAACTTGTTCAGCACGACGAACTTGCTTGAATCCTCGGTACATGACCTGAACTTCTCGCCGACTAAATCTAGTCAATCGGCATATCGTGTCAATGCTTTCCGGTCGATATCGAGCCACGTTCGTTTCCAGTAGTTCCTCCACATCTTGATCTAAAAGCGATTCAGTTAGCACAACTCAGTTGAGCAATAGGCATGGACAAATCAAGAAATTGTGACTTTGTTTGTCGGAACTGTTGAGCGCGTCGACGGCCAATTTCAGCGGTTTGCTTAGGGCAATGGCAATGGTCGCCATCCGGGTGCGGCACTCGAACGAATAGCCTAGCGACTTTAACGGGGCACTCGGCGCTTCACGGAGCCTCCTTAGTCATGGATGAGCCTTTGTCGATCGACACGGCTCACTTGGCGCGTGGTCGTGCCCGGGAAAGTGCCGACCTTTGTGAAATTGAAGAACGACAGCATAGTCCTCGGAGACCCGCCACCATGATAGACTTTGAGGGCACGTGTCAACACGAACAGAGCAGATGTTCCCATCTGCCAATTGTGAACGCATAATGTAACGGTTTCGTCCGGCCGTTACTTTTATCGTTTAATATTATTTCATCTCGTTATGTGTTGATGTCAAGAGTGCAATGAAGCACGGATGATTCGGCCTACCCGGACTGAGCCACTTTCCACCGAGCACCACTGGCTTGAGATGGTCGTAGTACGGATCCTCTACAATAGGGATGGCCATGGAATCAGTCGCCGCAACTTTCTGCGACCAGAGATGCGCTCTGCGGCAAATGAAAATAACCGAACAAACTGGAAGGATTGAGGGGTAATGGCTGGGCGAGTAACAGACGCGCGCAGACCAATCGAGCGGGGCGGCGATCCTGAGCTTCGGAAGGGGCTGCTCCGGAGAGATTCATGAGACTGACGGGCCATTCGGCCGAGACAATGACGTAATTGCGTTGGGCGACTGACTCGCGCCAGATTAGGGCATATCAGTGCCAGCAGTTGCACCAGGGCGTCGTGCTCGGCACCGAGAGCGGAGAGAAGTCTCCTTCGTCCAGCCTCTCCAGTGCCAGTTAGTGCAACTCCGCAGCCAACTTCTGCCTCGTGAGACCGACAGACGGCGACAGTGGCGACCCGGCGCACAAGCAGCCAATCTCAGCCAGCCGGGGTTCATCTTATTGTCGTTCACCACCGGTAACCACCAAGGGCGCTTCCGAACTCAATATCGACGTACTGCCGGCCGAACGGTGGGCGGACGGCGGGCCAATGAGACCGTTATTCATCATTGACCGACAAGCGGACGATTACGTCTCCAAGGCGTGAACACTGCCCCTGTCCGTGACGTTTGATTGCGAGCAAATGGTGTATGAGACGCCTACGCAGAACAGGAATATTGGGACGGTTTCGAAAAAACAAATGGAGACCAATTTTTTCAGTTGGACACCAGATACCTGAACTTCATTATCCCTTTGCGTAAGACTATGAGCACGTAAAAGAGTACCTGCCGAAAGGGAAAAGTGGCACGACTACGAGCAAACAATACTCGTCAACCAACGGTCCAATTAGCCTCTGCGTCGCGAACTGCGTACTCGATTGGTGAGGAGCGGCTGTGGTAGGTTGTGTCACCCACCATTCAAAACATTGGGATGTCACGCTTGCTCGCAAAAGAATTTTCGGCTGTCGTTAACGCCGCCCGCTCACGTGTAGCGCTTTGAGCGCACTGTCGCCCCTATTTTTGATTGGCCGCCCTACCGATTTTTGATTGACACCCGTCGCGTCGTCCGAACTCGAGCACCTTATCCTCAGGTAAACTTTAAAATAAAGCACAATCAAATAGCTACGTTCCGAAGCGATCTGCGTACCAAACTGCCATGACCACTTTCATCTTCTTCCCCATTGCCTTCCTACATAATCTCCGACCTTCTGCTTCGTATTGGAGGTAGTGTTGCAGCCGACGAATGGTCCAATAGAGCTCGCGATAGAGGACGCCCAGACAGCCGCCAATGTGACGCGGATTGCCGTAGTGCTGGTGGAGGGTGTCGATTGTGAGAACGGTCTTTCGTCTGTGGGGCGTCAACGGCCGCCAACCCAACGGACCGCCATGACTTCCGTACATGTTCCAATCTCGATTGATGGGGTACATGCGGATCAGCGAGATGGGCTGGGCAACCGATTGATTGGACGGCTTCCGGATGGTGTGCGTATGACACCCGATCATCACTCGACGATCATTCCGTCGTTTGCTCGAGTGGCAGATGTCGAATTGCCGCAGCCGCGGCCGACGACGGCGAAGACCAGCGCTGCCATCAGCCAAATATATCCGATGCCCATAACCGAGCAATTAACTCGCCCGACGTTGCGCGTCCGACGCATTGCCACGGCGCGAAAAATGTGCGAACGGCAGATATGAATGAGCGGACGAAAGAGTATCGATTTACTCACCAAGAATTATGGGGGAGACAGCTGCCTGCGGGCGAACCGATACGGTATTTGAAATGAAAAACAAAGCGTACGACGAAGCCTCAACACAGAAGATACACTTCGCCTTTGCTCCGTGCCTAACACAGCTGACCGGCACAATTGCCTCTTATCGCCAATACTTTTTGCGCAATAAAAAACCACTTGAAATCATACAGTCACATTGAACCCTATTCGACGCACACGCACACACGGGTCGACGAGTAATAAATAATATTTTTTTTTGAGCTGCGAAATATGAGGAAGTTAAAAACTAAAACATCACATCTACGCACTGATTGGCTATCAATCACAAAATTTGCATCTATCGAGCATTAGTTTCTCTCTCTCACTGGCACGGACATACTCTGACTAGACGGCCGACTTCTATCCTGTACACATTTGTACAACAGTACGCTTGGGCAGTGTTTCGCAAAAAAACAACGGCTCCAATTATAAAAAAATGACAGATAGAAGACACTGGGCGATAAGTAAGGCACAACAAAGTTCGCAGTGACCAACTAAAAGCACCGAAGAAAGGGGGAACACACTGCGGCAACAGGTCATCGGGAAGTCGAGAGAGAGTCATATGAAAAGTATACTGTAGCGAGTACATAGCGAAAGAAAAGCACTAGTTGAATGCTGCAGCGATAGGAAACTTAGTATCTACTATTCCACCTGGACGAAAGGCCGCTGGAAAAGCGACTCAGCGACGAATAGGACGGCGTTCGCGTTGGACCGTACGAATCCGTTCGGTGAGAAGTCGACGGCTGGAGAGAAAAGGAAAACGTTGCATTAGTTCGCAGTAGTCAGTCGCGGAAAAAAGGTGCTGTCACTCAGTCTCGAGCAGACCACACAAGGACGTATACTCGAAACAGATTACAACGGGGACACACAGAAGTTCGCTGAGCAAACAAAGCACTGCGCTGTCACACGTAGCAGCAACGAGACAAGCAGCAGACGGAGCAGATGTAGCAGTTGACCAAGGGTGGTTGTTGCGTTCCGACAACGGCGACGGTGACGAATCAGTAGTAAGGATAGTAGTGATTAAAGACGGACGCACGCGACATTGTGCCCCATAGACACAAAGCGCTGGTGCCGCTGCGCAAGGCGTCTAACCGGCGACAGGTCATCTCCAAATGGCGCGCCAGTCGATCTTGTTGTTCGAACAGCTGAAAGAGAAGACACGAACAATCGAAAGCGGGCGCGTCTGTCGCCACCATGTCACTGCTTCTTGCAAACACTTGCCAATAGCACTCATATTTTTCGCCGCCGACAGCAGGCCGTGCAGTTTGCAGTTAGATAGCGCGTCTCCGGTCCTAAATCACCGACAACGCCGGCGTCCTGCCCCCGAATGTCGACGACCGACAGACAAAAAAGCCATGCTCTACTGCCGGCTGTTTCCGGCGTGATACACAACCATCTCATCCCATCCCCCCCGTTGCTCAAAGCTGCGCGCATCTCAGTCGCCGACTGCGGTACTCAGTGCTTACCCGACAGCGAGCGAGTCGCTCGCGTGACAGACTGCGCTGAAGTTCGTCGATGCGCCCCTGAAATTGCACCCTTACGGACTGACACAGTGACACATGCCAAACAACATGAACAAAATCGAAGCAATCAGTCTCAGGCGGTCCACTCCTGTCCAAAAACCAATGCGCACCGCCTCTTCAACTCACCTCGTACATGCTGCGAACATTGGCCGGACTGATGGCGTCGGCTGCGTAGCGCGCCAAACGGCGCGTCGTCGGCGTTTCATTGTAAGCATAGCCGTAGGTCTGAAAATAGCAATACCTCGGTCAGTGGCATCTTCAAACGCAACCAAAGGTAATACTCAAATTACGCAACGCATCAGTAGGGGGTTAGGAGGGTCCGTTACGTTCATTAAATCATAACACTGCAGCATAACAATATCGATTGATATGGGCTTTATAGGTGGGGGTAAAGCCTGAAATTCCGTTTCGGAATTCGTGACAGCGCCCAAGCGGCAGAGCTCACCGGCGTATAACTGCTGATGTATGACGGGATTCGGGATCGAGACGATGAGCGATAGGTACTGTAGGTGCTTGGGACGGTTGACTCGTATGTACGGTTCATATCGCTCACATAGCTGTCGACGCGAGACAACCGCGACCCGACGTAGTAGTCAGTGTTGCTTCGAGAACTAAAATGAAAAATTCAGTCACCACCTAATAGTATAACAACATTCGTGAACGAAGTCTCTTATCAGTTCTTATCAGCGAAGATTAGCTACACAAAGTTAGATGTTCAGATAAGAAATTGAAGCGCCATAAGCTTCGAAGAGCACTTATATACGAAAACTCAGCTCAAAACTGCACTGAACAGCAAATAAAACTTACGCCGATCGGGCGAGTCCACTGTCGTAGACGGACGAACGGCTGTTGTTGCGCTGCAACTCGTACTGCTTCGCCCCGCTGTATTCCATGAAGGAGATGAAGGAGCCATTGCGCGATGACGAGCGCGACAGACCGCTCGGCGGCGTCGGCGGCGTCGAGTAGTCGCGTCGACGAATCGGTGCGGGGAAGGCGGCCGACGAGCGGTAGTAGTTGCTGGCGCTTCTCGGCGATCGCATGGCGTTCGACCGCTCGCGACTGCGACTGCGCGACCGCTCGAGGAAGCGCGACGTCGAGTAAAGATTGGCGGAGAAGGCTCCTGATGAGACGATGTCGTCGAACTGCGACGTGTACGAGTGACTCGGTCGGTAGGAAGACGTCGCCGTGTACTCGTTGCGGTACTTGCTGGCCGGGTTCGTCGCGTATGGACTGTACGACGTGTACGAATACTTGGTGCTTTCGGCCGGCATCCACGAAGAGAAGCTGGTGTACGTGGGCAGTCGCACCGGTGGAGTGGTCTTGTGCGAGTCCGAGTCGTACGCGCGGTATTCTCTGTTATCGGAAGAGATGCGCTCGGCGGCGCGCTCCGCCGGCTTCGGTGGCGATCGTCGACGGACTGGAGATGGTGACCGCTCGGCTCGCTTGGGGCGCGGCGGCGGCGACGGCGATCGTCGAACGACACGGGGAGGCGGCGACGGCGATTGCTGAACGACGCGAGGAGGCGGAGTCGCTTCTTTGGCCGGAGGTGGCGATGATTCCTTAGCCGGTTCGGGAGCTTCTGCTTCAGCTTCTTGCACAGCGACTTCGATGAACGCTTCTTCGGTCTTGGGCGGCTCTGCTTCTGGCTCTGGAGCGGCTTCTTCAACGGGTTCGGGCTCTGGGTCAGCTTCGACCGGAACATCAACAACTTCTTCAACAATCGGTTCCGGAACCGGCGCAGGTTCTGGTTCAGCTGGCGGAGGCTCTTCGAATGACAGTTGTTTTCCTTTCCTTGGCGAGGCGGGCGGAGTGGCCGCACTAGTGGTCGACAACTTTTTGACGATTGGCGATCCGGGCGGTGTGCCGGCAAACTTTTTCACAATGGGCGATGCAGGAGGAGTGGCGGCAGCGATAGCGATCGGCGTTTTTGGCGTTTTCGGTGTCGGCGGTGGAGTTGGTTCCACCTCGGCGACCGGCTCTGGCTCTTCCTTTGCATCCTCGAACAATGGTGTTTTGGGTGTCTTTGGGGTCATGGGCGTTTTCGGTGTGGTTGGAACCGAAGCCGGCGCCACTTCGACTATCGGCGTTTGAGGCAAATCCTCCTTGGCATCTTCAAATGCTGGTGTCACTGGCGTTCTTGGAGTAGCTGGCAAGTCAGCAGGAGCGTCTTCTTCCTTGGGTTCTTCATCAGCCGGCGGTTCGATAGTAATTGGTGTTCGCGGCGTCTTTGGAGTCGGAGGCGCCTGAAGTTCGAATGGCGCTTCTGGTTCTGGCTCTGCTGCAGCTGGGCTGGGCGGAACTTCTTCGGCCGGTGGTTCTTCAGCTGGAGGTTCAGCTTCAGGCTCAGGTTCGGCCACCGGTTCCGGCTCTGGCGGTGCTTCTTCTTCAGGCGCTGGTTCCTCAGCTGCTGGTTCTTCAGCAGGTGGTTCTTCAGCTTGCGGCTCCTCAACTGGAACTTCTTCGGCTGGAGGCTCTTCTTCAGCTGGCGGTTCCTCAGCTGGAGGCTCTTCCTCAGCAGGCGGCTCTTCCTCAGCTGGCGGTTCCTCAGCTGGTGGCTCTTCCTCAGCAGGTGGTTCTTCAGCTGGAGGCTCTTCCTCAGCTGGAGGTTCTTCCTCAGCTGCCGGTTCATCGGCTGGTGGCTCATCTTCAGTCGGCGGTGCTTCAGATGGAGGCTCCTTAAAGAACCATTATTAATGCAGGGTGTCTGCAAAGTAACCCACACGTACAGCTTTGAATAACTTAGTCAAATATGCACTGATTAAAACGAAACTTATCAGATTTTTTCTTTTCGGATACTACAAAAAATATCTGCGGCGATTGGCCACTATTTGCCAAAGCCATAGATAAGTGACTAAACAGTTCGGTTTTAAGGTGATTATGCTGTGCGCTGTGTGATTTTGTGTGAACAAGCTTGCCCAAGGGCATCAGCATTCTTTTGAAGTGTTGAATTTGTTTCTGAACACTAAAAATTGACCAAAACTAACTAACATTTTGCAGAAAGAACGTGCAGAAACCCTACAGAGCGCGCGCTTTGCACAATACCGTACCCTAAGCAATCAATGCATAAACAGATCCCCTTTTCGCCAGACCACATCTGGATCATAAAATGATCAAATGGCACAGTTTTTTCCGGAAAAAATCTTTAAACTCATTGAACGATTCTGTGAAGTAAAAACGAACTGCTTCGCTTGGCGGCTCCTCTGTAGTCGGAATATCCTCGATGCCATCCATGGACGTCGTCATTTGGTCGGCGATTTCGGGTACCTAGGAGAGGAAAAAGAGTACTTCGTTCGCTAACGTCGAGTAAATAACAGTTGAGGAGAGACTAGCCGCACAGCAAGCGAGCGCCGTCGCAACGAACCGGCAGGCGATTCGTTAGACGGCGTAGAGCCGCGGTTAAAAAAGCGCCAAGCAGGCGAATTTCGCCTTCGGGCCTGGGAGGGGGGAGGCGAGTCGTCGGCGCGCCGACGGGAACACTTGTTCACCCCGACAGATGCGGCAGCCGATACCCTATCGATGAGCGATGCAAACAGTTACCTGATCCTCCGTCCGATCGTCCTCGGGCGGTGGCGGTGGTCCCTCGTCGTCCTCGGCGGTCGCCAGATCTTCGCCCACGTCTGCAACCGAACCCGGGTACTGTTGCGTTTCTAGTGTACGCCGAAGAAACCACGAAAAAAGCGAAGAATTGCCAACCGCGAACAAAAGGCTTTCCTGTTCAGCGCCGTTCAAAACAAAACCGAACGCCGCTGCAACAGCCACACAGCTCATCAATGCGCGCACGCCGATCGCCTACGCAAATTCGACAGCTTTACTACCGTTGGTTACCGATGAGAAAAAGTGCAAGTAAAACACGTTGCCGCCTTCGTTTGAAGCGAGCAAGTTCAGGAAAGTTTTCAGCAGCGAAAAAGCCACGCCGCGATGGATAGAATAGACACCAGTTGGATAAAAGGTAAATATGCCGCAGGTAGTGGCGGGGATGTTTGAGAAGACATCCCCGCCGTTTGAAGACCTTTGTTTGTTTGTTTGAAGATGTTTGTTTGAGAAGTTTGAGAGGATTGAAACAGAAAGAATGACTTCAAACAAAATTTAGCCGATCGTTGCAGCGATTTCAAAGAACGCCAGCGTACAGCTGCAGCAATTAAACGAAAAAGATTATGCTAATCGGAGACTTATTCGGTACGCACTCGCTGCAATTATAGCAGCTAACTCTAACTCCGTTCACTGCGCCCGCACAAGCATCAGAGAATTCTGTTTGCACACCGGGATGACATGGCTTTGGCATCTCAGTGGACAGCATAAGTAGTGCAGACAGTAACCACTCACCATCGCCGTCCCCGTTCTCGACGGCTTCGATGGCAACGTCGCGCCTAACGAACTCGGCAGACAGCTCGTCCTCCTCCTCGCCGGCGTCGACGTTCAACTTGAGCGGTGACGGCGGCACATCCATGTCCACGTCGGCCATTATTGCGTCTGATCGCAGAAGACGACGGCGGATTGATCGAGCGCCTTGACTGGCGGGATAAGCAGAAGACGATCAGCCGAGCGACGGGGGCGACCGAACGGCACTAATAGCCAATAAAACGGCGCGTCCAAGGTGGGCGACGACGAGGAGAAGATGGCGGACGGAGGGGATCTGGTCTGTTGTTGTTCGCGGCGCCAACGCAAGCGCGCCGAGTTCGCAGTCTGCGCGCAGTCGTTCTAGCTGGTTTCCGGCCGCCGACGAACGGGGGACCCGGGGAGAGGTCGACGGCCGCGCGCTTTTTCCCAAACCTGCGCAAGTTGGCGCGCCGCGCAGTCAGCAGCTGATTGATCGGTGGGTTGCCGCGCGCCGACTCGAGCAAGACCGAAGACGAACAGCCGAAGACAACGACGCCGCCCGCGGGCGCTACTTTTAGCCGACCCGGCGGTGAGCGTGCGCGGACTGTGGGCTCGGCGGCGGCGCCAACACCCGCGCCTCCTCCGGCAGCCGCCGCCGCCCGCCTGCCGGCGCCCCCATCACCGCCGCATCACAATTTGATTCGTTGCTGGACCGCCGCTCTTTAGGCCTTAAGAAGCGGTCAGTTCGCGCTGACGAATGACCGCCGCCGTCGGCGCTTCGTCAATCGCCGCCGGCCAAGTTTCCAAGTTTCCGCGTGCCGCGCACTTCCTTCACCGAGTGGTGCAATACGTCTACTTCGACTACGCGTCATAAAGCCAAACTTGCGAGAAACAGCTGAGCAATAAAGTCGTCTATTATACCCAACATAACAATGTATCGCATTCCAGCACTACTCTGCTTCCTCTTCTCGTTCATAAAACCAATGCGTCGACACGGATCCCATGCGACTAATAGGCCATATCTGAACAACCGAATGTAATTACAGACTAAAGTGACCGAAAGACAGTCGATGACCAACCCGATAAACTAGTCGGCAGCTAACCAAGCCCTGAGGAACGGCACCGAAGGCCCGCGAATCGGTCGACCGGTCCGAGTTGTCACCGAGGAGCCAGACGTGTCCACGAGGCACCTGAAGCAGCGCCAGTGCAAATAATCGAGAGTGTCGCGAAAAACAATGCGCCGAAGAAAAGGCAAAGACCCACACGTGATAGACGATGCCACTTGATCCGGTCTCCTTCCTTCGCCGCCAATCTCTTGCAGACCAACATGTTCGGATCAATCGGTGATCGACAGGCTACAATGTCTTGGCTGCAACGATAAATTGTTGTGAGCAGACGAGCGAATCGAGAGTACAGTCAAATTCGTATATATCGATATTTCGCGTGATCGATCAAGATAGCCGGCCCACGATCGACGTTTTGCATAGGATTAACATTTCAAAGATCCATAATTGTGCATATCGATCAGCATTGTTCGATCTCGCAATTATCGATATATAGGACTTTATGCACCACGGACCGATGAAAGGTATTCAGTGATCGGCTCAGATGCTCAGCGATAAACAAATCGCCATCTTCAATCGTCGGCATCATAGAAGGACCGCGGCACTGCAAAGCACAATTTACATATTATTCAGATGGCGTATTTTAATTAATTAAATTAAGGTGTTGAGTGATGGACTCAAATAATTAAATGACCAATTAGAGCTGGCATATTTGTTCACTTGAAAAGCAAAAAACTCATAACCGAAGTCTGTTACCTGAACTGGTTCCACAACATGTGTCGTAATACAGTGAGCAACGCAACAAAATAACCCTGCACGCTTAAAGTAGATCCAAGACTGCTTCAGTTTCGATACAGTAGCCATCGTCGATTCATCAATCCTCCCAGTACCCCGATCTGAAAACGTTTTAGCATTGTACGGTCAGCGGAAACGAAAATGGTTCTTGATATTCTCGATGCTAACCGTAAAAAACGTTTAAGCAAGAATCCAAATACAGTAATTTCAATGCAAAGTTTATTCGCCGACATGCAAATACATCGTTTGATTAGATTCAGCATAGATTAGATTCAGCACAGACAAGACATATGCATGTGTGATATCAGTGGAAGAAAGCATATCAAATGGATTTGGAGTCACAAAAACGCGCACAATAGCAAACAAGTAGTAACTCTGCAAGAAAAAAACACAACAGTTGAATGAACGAACACCCGCGACACAACGAGCTCCATGCAAAACCATCAACACGATCTATCAGACAACTATGCGTACAGCTGCATAATAAAAATATATCGATTACAGAACCATATAGAGACAGCTACTTCTTCGTCGGCAGAGCGCAGGCAGTGTCGCAGGCGTCGGGCGCGGGCACCGAGTCGACGGCGGACTTGTCGAATGACACGCCGGCCGCGGCCGCCACCGCCGCGAAGTCCGGCTCGTCTGTCGCCTCCTGCTGCACGAACTCGTACAACTTCTTGCCGCCTGAAATGTTACATGAATACAGAAAGAAAAAGGAGGGACGTTGCTGACTGTTATCGAGGACGAGCACGCCGCCGAGCTGGTAAATGTCGCCTTTCAGATTGCCCGTCACGCCCTCGGCCTTGGCCTGCAAAACAATATCCGTTTACAACCATGTTCAATTGTTGAAGTACAGACCAAAATGCAATTCTGGTTTGAGGTCCTTGTAGAATTAATTCCCGCAATTTTAAAATTCCGGAATTTGCAAACAACTGTACAGGATACATAATTATAAGGAAGTATTGTGTTATTGGGTGTCACACTTCCGCATGTAAATGTCGATATTTATTTCGGGAAATGAACTCTGCGATGCCCTTAATGGGTATCTTTGAAAAGCTAATTCTTCGATAACGAAAGAAGACTGGCATATTTGCAATTATATATCATTATCAGCTCATAAATCTGACTGGCTGAACACATACTAAGAAAAATAGAAGGGATCCCACACAAAAATGCTAACCCCTCATAGTATCAATAACGACTTGCACGCGCGTCGTGGTGGTGTTAAACAGACTTACAGCATTGTTCATCGAAAACAGCTTTCCTTGCAGAAGTGAACTCATCAGCCCGAAGAAGCCTGCGCGCTTGTAGCCAATTTCGTTGTACAACTTCTTCGATTCGTCAACGTACACATCTGATATGATAAAACTTCTGATAAAAATTATGATTATGATAAAAATGAAATAAATGATAAATGAAATGATATTTTTATTATTCCTTTCATCTCTCAAAAGTAAGCAACTATTTACAGTGGTGGTCTCAGAAGAGTGTGAAAACTTTGAGACATGGAGAAGACTTCGGCAAACTTTTAAAGACAACCGATGATTTACGAGTTCTAGTTCTGACGAACAAACAAACAAATAGCGTATACACTTACCACCAGCGAAGAACTTGCCCTCTTTGAACTCATCGTAGCCGAGCGTCTCGGGCCCGATGGCGACCAGCCGAACGTTGTGCTCGGCGAGCTGCGGGGCCAACTTGCTCAACTTGAACGCCGTGTGTCGGCACAACACGCAGCCGAAGCGACGCATAAAGAACACCACCGCCTTCCCGCCTGACCAGAAACTGCCGAATGAAACTTCCTGAAAAACACCGAACCGCACTTACTTGAAAATATTAGATAAGAAGTAAAATCTGCCCACCTGGCCATTATCGGGAGACAAGAGCTTGCGGTCAGCGAACTGGTCCATAGTTTTGAACAAGGAGTTTTCTGGAGTTTTCGAGGTTTTCCGAACGCTTATTAATCGATGAGACTATATGATGCGCACAACAGAATAGAATCGCAGAATGTAATGTTGTTGCGACTTTTATAGACAAAACAGTGACGTATTCTGCTTTGTCAGCAGTATTACGCAAAACAACAACAACAGTCCGATGGAACGATCGATCTGCGAGCGATGAACGACTCGAGCACTCTAGCTGATGAAATTCGAACCAAATGGGTGGAATGTGGATCGTCTACGGTACTTTCAGACAATCGTTGAGGAACAACAGTATTTCATTCCACTGTTACAGATTGCGCCGTGGTGCACGTCATTCGGTGCCCCTTTTTCGCAAACAAGACAGCCGGCCCAATTCTTTAAAACTTTTGCTAAAATTAATCCCATTTCAGTTGCAGAATCTCGAGTGCACGGCTTGGCTTGTTAACTGTTGGAAATGGCACCTTCTTCGACGGCCGATGACGTCGAACTCGAACCGGTAAGTCGAAATTGTCAAGTACGAGTTGATTTAATGTTTTCTTCTTTTTTGCATGTCAAAAAGTGCTTCTCGTATCTTGAAAATAGACGCCTTAATGATTTATTCGAATGTTAGGCAATGTTCGAACTCGTTCAGCTATTTTTGCAACTGAATTCGAGTGGTAAGCACGGTATGTATTAATAGATTGTTTTCTGCTCTTCTTTGCAGATCCCCGACGAAGAAGACATGGTCGGCGTAGTGACGTCGGTAGGTCCGACCGAGCTGACGTTGTGGTGCAAGTCGCGAGGTCACGTGCGGATCATGCTGCCTATGCAAGGTCTGCCGCAGTTGCCGATGGGCGCCTGGATTCGCGTCGGCGAGCCGATCTTCGAGCGGGAGAAGTGTCCCGTCTCCGACATCTATTTCCGTCTGACCGGCGGTTCCAGTTTGGATGAACTCGAGCCGCCCTTGCATGTCGAGATCGAACGCGCCGGACTGACGGTATTGTCTATAATTGTCAGTGAGATGAAGAAGAGAAGCTTAACGTTTCACCAAATAAAATTTGCGCATCATAGCTTCGATTAAATCTCGGAAATTTCTCCCAGCTGAACCCCTCCCTATGTTTGATCACGAGTCACTTTTTTGCATTTAGCAGCTAGTATGGGGCCGTCCATAAATTACGTCACGCTGTTTTTGGCCTTTTTGCGACACCCCCTCGTCACGCTGCAATCGATCTCAGTGACCCACCCCCTGCCTATAGTTCAGCATAGATATGACGTCACAGGCCTTCTCAGATACCCCCTCAAAAAGCGTGACGTAATTTATGAATAGCCCCTATTGAGACCAGACGGGAACATAGCGATATAATTGGCAAGGTATTATTGCAGACAATGGCTAATGAGGGAATTTTGTGTCTCGTTGGCAGATTCGCGATAAGATGATGATGGGTGCGGTGCACGAGTCGGGCAGCGCCGTGGGGTACTCGCCAGTGTTCGGGCGCATCTACTGCGGTTTGAAGACGACGGCGCTCGAACAGGGCAAACTCTACAGGGCGATCATTCTGAAAGTGCGCCCGGACGCCAGCAACGGTCATTGCAGCTGGCGAGTGGCCAACATACTCGGCGAAGTGACCGACTCGGACAAGTATCCGTTGTCCGTACTGAAGCTCAATTGCACCTTTGACTACTTCGACGACCAGACGCGAATCGGATGGATGGTCGCCGACGACGAAAAGAAAACCATGGTCGCGTTTGGACAGGTCGACTTCTACCTGGATGACGTGGTCATGTTCAGCAAGGGAAGCAAGCTGCTGGTGCGATTTAATGCCACTTTTTCTCAGTTTTTCAGTCATGCAAAAAATCGGAAGTTGGCGATTGAATAGGTGATTAGGTTTGGCAAACGTTTTTGTATCTCAGGCTTACCTGGGCAAGGTCTACCCCCCCCAAGTCGTGTGGTGGGCATTTTATCTAGTGTAAATTTTCGAAAAACCCTGTGCTGTGTGACGGGCAATGGGCGTTTTTCGGTCCCAAGTCGTATGGTGGGCACCACTTTAACGACCTTGCCCAGGTATGGTCTCAGGCACGATAACCTATACCCGAAAAAACGTATTATAGCTACCTTAGTCAGGCCAGAGAATTCAGCATAATCCAATGACTGGTGATAGTAGCTTTACAGTAATAGGTTATGTATTAATATATTGATAACTGGGGGACGAGACAGTCTTGATCGGTATACGTGTAGTATCGGCATATGAGTGATCGCAATGTTCGACTTTCACTATATTTGCACTTTTGCAGGCATGGGTGGGCGACCAATTGTTCGGCCAAGACCACCTGCGCGCATTCTGCGTGGAGGCGACGGCTCTGGCCATGGACTCGCTATCCTCTTCGTTGTCGTCGCTCGATTCTCGCAGTGCGCCCAGCGAGTTCCAGCGACGCCAAGCCTACCCCCTCGCCACACCGGTTTGACTTTTTTCTTTCCTCAACTGTTATCGTTGTGACTTGTGAGTCCCTTATTGCAGTTGCACAATTTTCGATTGCTTAACGGCTTACGGTATTTTTGCGCACCTGTAACGCTTTGTTCTTAACTTCTTTGCTGTCACAGTCGGCGCATCACACGTTGCAACTATCGCTCATCGTCATTGTCTATTACCGTATTATAGTAATTCGAAAATCAATTCGTCTGAAACTTCACACCCACCCAGTGGCGTGCGTGGGGGGGGGGGGGTGGAGGGAGCGGACGCCCCCACCCCCCTACGGCCGCCAAAAACAAGAGAGAAGGGTCCCCTTATCATTTTTTGAAAGCGCCCCCCCCCAGTTGATCGGGTCTGCGCACGCCACTGCACCCACTCTATATTAAAGAGTCGCAGAAAGTGTACTTTATTGCAGATAAGCAACAATGAGTCAATAAAGTTTGCTGCGGCGTATTCCACGAGGAAGAACGTGCAGGGGAATAGAACGACGGTGACAGATTGTCGGCGCATTCCGTCGAAGGAAAGCGAGCATATCAGGGGTCTGCTCGAGCGGATCGTCAACAACGGAGCGTTGTTCCAGTCGCTCGCGATCAAGAATCCCACTCTGGCCGCCGACATTCTCGAATACGTGACATCGATTAGCACGCCCATCGCCTAGTCCGCCTTCTTGCACGTTCTTTAATATCTAATTCTCTTTTAACTCTAATCTCGCGCGCTAAGGACCGTTTTCTCTAATTTATCGGGGTTCGGTGGCTCAGTTTCTTCTTTTCAATGCGGAGATATACACTGCGGCATTTTTATTGACGAGCGCTCCGTTTCTGCATGTCTTTGGTTACTATACAGTGAGAGTCGTAAATATCGATGTCGGCGAAATCAATATTTTGCGTATATGATCGAGAAAAAGCCAGTTCTAATATAGACTGCAATAGCCAGTTCTACGGTCAGCTTTTTGTAAAGGGTTAAGATATGATGTCTATCAAGATTGTCCGATCCTCCAGTCATCGATAAATATGGCTTTTACTGTAGATTATTTGGAAAGTGTGATGCTCTCATTGAATTCCTTCTCGTTCTTCTTACGATCTGTTCTGCATTCACACTGGATCTCATCGCCTTTTATGCGCGCTCTGCTGTTTGCTGTATATGCGTTTCTCTGGTCGACCAGACTATTTTTCTCAGAAATTTCATTTATATTGCTCAAGCTTTGAAAAAATATGGCAAATAAAACGGCTTTTCGGAGAAGAACCAATCACAGTTCGTGACAGATGCCATTAATGCACAATTGGTGATTCCTGCACGCTGGAGCGCAACGCCGTTGGGGCTCGCCCTTGCTTCCTCCGATCACCACAAGACTGTCTTGGCCCGGCCTTCCATTTCTGGGCAGCGATGGCACAGCCGTCACTACATCTTGCTCATCGTCGTCTCCAGAGTCGACACAGCGTCCGTTGCGGCATTCTTGATTTGGTCCGTTGCAACCGTCGTTGCAGTCTACATTGTGCACTGGCTTCAACTTTCATGCAAAGACAAAACGTACCGGCAACGTCGACATCGTCGTGCTCAACTTCGTCATCGCTCGTACCAAGACGACGGCCATCTCCAGGACGGTTACCGCCTGGGCGATTCCCTCCTGGTTGGTTTCCTGGTTGATTTCCTCCTGGTTGGTTTCCTCCAGGACGGTCACCTCCAGGGCGATCTCCTCCAGGACGATCGCCTCCAGGACGGTCTCCTCCAGGACGGTCTCCTCCAGGACGGTCTCCTCCAGGACGATCGCCTCCAGGACGCCCATCTCCTGGACGGCCACCATCAGGTCGATCGGGGCGAGATCCGCCGTGGTGTACGCATCGTCCAAAGACGCAATCTCCTCGATCGCAGTCCCTATCGAACCGGCAATTGTCGCGATCTAAATAATTTGACTTTCTCCCATAATTAGCCAATCAAACTCACCACGACGAACGCAGCGACCATCATCGCACGTCTGACCACCGTCGCAGTCTCGATCACGATTACAACGAACTGCAAAAGAGATCGCTTTTGAGCGCTTTCAGCAGCAAAAGGTGCGTTTACGTACAGCGGCCTCCATCAGGTCGGTCGGGACGAGATCCACCGTGGTTTACGCATCGTCCAAGGACGCAATCTCCACGATCGCAGTCCCTATCGAACCGGCAATTGTCGCGATCTAAATAATTTGACTTTCTCCCATAATTAGCCAATCAAACTCACCACGACGAACGCAGCGACCATCATCGCACGTCTGACCACCGTCGCAGTCTCGATCACGATTACAACGAACTGCAAAAGAGATCGCTTTTGAGCGCTTTCAGCAGCAAAAGGTGCGTTTACGTACAGCGGCCTCCATCAGGTCGGTCGGGACGAGATCCGCCGTGGTGTACGCATCGTCCAAAGACGCAATTTCCTCGATCGCAGTCCCTATCGAACCGGCAATCGTCGCGGCTATCTAAATATTCGAAGAATATCAAAAGATCAACGATGCGACGAGGCGATTCACAACGAGCGACTTCGCAAAGTGCTCTCTCGTATCTGCGAGTACAGCTTCCGTACGCGTAGAGAGAAGCGCCCAGTGGTAAACGTCTTTCGAGTACCTGGGCTTCATTATCGACGCGAAGGATCATCACACTTCGCTGAAAAAGACCAAGACCAAGACCAAAACCTTGATGCCGACTTAAGGACGCCATCCGATGATCGAAAGGAAAGCGCTTGCGCTCGTCTTTCGGCGGGCATAAGTTTTACTAGTCTTTGGGTAGCCACTTCATCTTGCAACCCGACCACAAGCCGCTTGCCAAGATTTTCGGATCGAAAAGGGCCTGCTCACAACTTCCGGCAATCGTCTGTAGAATCGCGCGATAATTCTGATGTCCTACTAGTTCGATATCGAGTACACCCAGACGGACAAGTTGGACCAGACGGACGGTCTCTCGCGTATCCCCCTGGAGCACGACGGAAATTTCAATCGCTCCAAGCAACTTGACCCTCAAGGAACTACGCTCAAGTATGTCTGCATAGAGACGCTGCTGGAGTCACTCGTCAAGGCTGATGACATCACCAACTAATGAGGACACCGTACTGCAGTTCATCATGCAGCTGAATCAAGCCGGCTGGCCCGAGTACCTGTCTGCCAGTTGCCCGTCTTGCGACGTCGTGTCGTCATGTGGAATGTAAAGGTGGAGAGTCGCTCCCGCTCCGACGTTTGGGCGCGACACGCGGACCAACTCCGTCCAGCCCCCTAGTTGATCCACTCTTCAGCCGCCACAGACTTCGTCTTTAATAATTTCGGGCAACCCGAGACGCACAACTTCGGGGTTCCAACAATGGACGACGACATCCCAAAGATATTGTGCACTGTGCACTGGCTTTGACTTTCATGCAAAGACACAACGTACCGGCAGTGTGAAACTCCTCGTCCCCTGCATCGTCTTCACTCGTACCAAGCCGAGGACTGCCACCATCACGATGACCTCGATCGCCACCTCTTCCATCGCCTTGGCCATCTCCAGGACGGTTACCGCCTGGACGATTCCCTCCTGGTTGGTTTCCTCCTGGTTGGTTTCCTCCTGGACGATCGCCTCCAGGACGATTTCCACCTGGACGATCTCCTCCTGGTTGGTTTCCTCCAGGACGATTTCCACCAGGACGATCCCCTCCAGGACGATCACCTCCAGGGCGATCTCCACCTGGACGATCGCCTCCTGGTTGGTTTCCTCCAGGGCGATCTCCACCAGGACGGTCACCTCCAGGACGGCCGCCATCAGGTCGGTCGGGTCGGCCACCATCAGGTCGATCGGGACGAGATCCACCGTGGTTTACGCATCGTCCAAAGACGCAATCTCCTCGATCGCAGTCCCTATCGAACCGGCAATTGTCGCGATCTAAATAATTTGACTTTCTCCCATAATTAGCCAATCAAACTCACCACGACGAACGCAGCGACCATCATCGCACGTCTGACCACCGTCGCAGTCTCGATCACGATTACAGTGTCCGGGAACTGCAAAAAAGATCGCTTTTGAGTGCTTTCAGCAGCAAAAACTGCGTTTACGTACAACGATTGACGCACCGGCCACGAATACATGTTTCGAACCGTCCACAGTCCCGATCATTGTTGCAATCGTTGTTGTCTGCAAGTCGTCGACATTACGGTACTTTCGAATACTCGTCAATAATTGTTACTTCGATCCTTGCAACAACCTCTAATGCGCTGTTCTGCCCTTCAACAATTGCTATTACTATTATCGTCGCACCCACCTCTGGCGAAGCAGCCACGCTAACTACGTATAATAAGCGCCTATCACGTACCACACTCGAGTAAAATCTCAAACTTTACCTCTCGGCCGGCAACGTCCGTTTCGGCATTCTGATCCTGGTCGGCAATCGCGGTCGAATTTGCACTCGGAAGGATCTAGAAGTTTAGCGTACCGTATTTGCGCTCGCATTTGTAAACTTCTGCAAGTAGTACCTCGTTCCCCACAGAAGCCGTTGATGCATGTCTGCCCGCCGAAGCAGTCTTTGTTGTTGTCGCAACGATTTCCTGGTAATACAATATTCACAACGAAAGATCATATCAAAGCATGAAATATACCCCTATGAATGCATCGACGATCTACGCAGACTCTGCCACCAAAGCACTCATGGTTGAAGCGGCAGAAGTGGTTCGGTGGTGGCCGCGGGGGGTCTCGAGCGACGCACTGCCGATTGACACACCTCCTGCCGAACCCGCACTGGTCGTCGAAAAGACAGTCAACTGAAAGAATGTGATGGTGTCAGCAGAGATAATCATAACGCCATTGCTGACATCCGCCGATTCCGCACTGGTTCGGAGGAACGCAGTTGCCGAAGTTGTCGCGGAGAAAGTTGGGTCTGCACTGACACTTCGGCGATCCGCAACGCGTGTTGCAGACGGGCAGTGGATTTCGGCAAGTCTGTTCGCACTCGTTCGAGCACTGGTAGAAGATCTCGTTGGAACGCGGGCACTGGTCGCGGTTGTTCTGATCACAAACAAGTAAGATTGTTCGGCAACCATCGGTGCCGATTGCCACAATCACCTGACAATTATCGGGCACGATTTTGGGTAAGGTTAGCAACGGACAGTCTTGAGCGCTGACTGTTGCCAGCGCCAGCTGAAATGGATCCGATTTGTGAACAATGAGCAAAGAAAATGACGAACCAAGGCGAAAGCGAGTCGTTTGACAAGCGACATCTCGTCGTGCCGACACCGACGTCGATTCGACCGTCGAGCGGAGTCGGAAGCGCGAAGAGGCTGCAAATCAAACTAACTGACCTTTGCCCGACAGTGAATGATCAGTAGTGCGCTGGCAGTGCTCACATTGACTGCCGATTGGCGGTTTATCTTGCAGTCGCGCAAGCACAGAGGATGCGTCTATCAAACTGATTCGGCAGTGACTCCGCTTTTTTCCCGCATCAATCCCTGCCCCACGTGAGAGCAGATTAAATTTCAAAGCCACGCACATTTTGGCGTTTTAATTTTTGTCGGTCTATTCATAGCATATGCATATGCGTTACGTTACTCAGCGCAAATATTTGCAGAATGAAAGAGCCAGAACAAATGGTTGCGGTAGAAGACGCCTGTGAAATGTAAGGTGTAAGAATTGCAATTTTCCTCAGCGTCAGCATCAACGCTTTTTATTTTTTGTTTTTGTTTCCACGTCTATTGTCGCTTGTCAGGAGGGTGTTTATTTATTCCACGCGCATTTTCGATCAATGCAGAAATAAAAAAAATGAAATCAACCGAGAAGCCGTAAGAATAATAGCGAGCATCGAATTTTACTGGGTCAGCATGGGATTCTAAAACAGAGCTGGTTCATCGGCCACAGTACTGTCATCATTGCTTGGGTTAATGTGCGACTTTCGAGGGCGAACACACTGAGCGTTGAAGCACATTTCGTCTCGTGAACAGCGGCCATTGCATCGGTCTGAATATTCAATGAACATAATGCTTTCGCAGGAGGCCGACTTACCTAAAGCCGCGTCGTCGCAACGATTATTGATGCAACGCTCACTCGACAAGCAATTGGAGTTGGATGTGCATTGCTGGTCTGTAAAAATGACAATAACAGTGTATTATCAGTTGAGCCCAACGTACTGTGTCTGTTTGCTACGCAGTTTCCGTTCACACAAGTCTTGTCGTCCGTGCAGTCGCTCTCTTGCGAGCAGGTTACTGTAAAGCGTATCATTAGCTTGTCAAGCATTTCAGTTCAGCAGGCTCTTCCCTGAGAAGGTTGGAGCTCAGAAATAGAAGCACTCGCCAACGCCTTAGACGCCTCTACGTTCGAGGTATTTTTTTGACGGCAGGAGCTCCAAATTTTGCTCCAGCTTTAAGAAGAGCCTCATCAAATCGAAGTCGCTTACTCGATGATTGCGGCGGTATTTCGGATAAGTCTCCTTGCAGTCGAGGAAGCGCGACGCTGCACACACCGTTGACGCAAGAAGCGTGTGCTTCGCAATCGATGTCCTCAACGCACATCACTGCAACGGCAACGACATGTGGAAGGCACAAATGGTTTTATCAGCGAGCAAACCATGCATTCGGAAACTGAATCGACTATCGATGCACCGAGCGCGAGTGCACTTTTCTCGTCGGTTGCAATCTTCGTCTCTTCTGCATTCCTCTGTAAGTTCAATTTCTTAACTGCTAGCTGAACTTTCGAGCTTAGGGGCTGTACGTATATTGCGTAACGCGAATGGAGGGAGGGGGTGTCTGAGATTGTGTGTTACGCGCGCGTTACGGTATGACGTCATTTCCATGCTAAACCATAGGGAGGGGGTATCAAAATGGGTCGATAGTTGTGTTACGAACGCGTTACGGGAGGGTGGGGGTGTCCGAGTGAGGCCAAAAATCGTGTTACGTAATATATGAATAGCCCCTTAGCACATTGTACCTCGTCTGCAACGCCCTCTGAAGCAGAATTCTCCACGGCGACAGTCACGGTCGCGTCGGCAATCATCTGAAAAAGGGGTACATTTTCGATTGCAATGTAAAGAATATTGTCGCACCTCGAAGTTCGAGGCATCGATCTCTCGAGCAGAAGTGGCCCCGCGGACAGCCTCTACTATCGCATCCATCTGCAATGAATTTTATCAATGACTAGAACACCAACCGCCGACAATAGGACAAACCAAAGCGATCTTCGCAAAAATTATTGAAGCAGCGCATCCCAGGGCGACAGTCGCGATCGAATCTGCATTCTGAATACCATATACGAAAGTCAAGTATCGTAGTGAAATTTAACACAAGCTACTGTACCAATACGGGAGTCCCGCTGCTCGCCGAGCGTCACCTTGTCGGTGACTGTGTCAGCGGTAGCGCACATGGACGAATTATTACAGAGCTCATTCATTTCACAGTCGTCATCGATGAGACAAGCACCGTCTGAAGATGGCACATTCGTCAGATCTAATCACATGAGCGATTTAGTGAACACCCTACCATGCATCATCGCATTCATTTGTTCGTGATGCATTTCCATGCACTTGTCATTCATGCACATGAAATCACCAAGACACGTCGTGTTTCCGCACTTCTCTTCTAAATATAATATCACTCGTTCAATAACCAAAAATGAATGAAAAGAACGATAACCATCATTGCTCGGCGCAAATCTGTCAGTCACGCAGCGACCGCGGGCGCAGATTTCCCGTTTCTGACAGTCTTTGTTGGATCGGCACTCATCTTCTAAAGAAACGTGCGCGTTGCTGAAGAAGGGATCTGTCAACATGGGAAATACCGTACCACGGCGTTGTCGGCATCGTCCACTGTCACAGAATTCGTTTCTGCCGCAATCGTTGTTGCGGAAACAAATGTCCTGGCATCGACCGCGGAAGCAGTTCTGGTTGCGGCGGCAGTCGCTGTCTCGCGAGCAAACATCTGTACGAACAAGAAAGGAAAGCAATTTCATTCGCAGCTGTAAAAAGATGGTAACTGACTAGGATCATTTTGACGCTGTTTGCAGCGATCATTGAAGCACTGCCATCCGTCCTTGCAGTCGATGTCGGTCAGACATTCCCCTATAAACAGGCATTAAATGATCATTACAATGCGGCAGAGATGAACACGAGGTGTATGGGGTGTATACACACCCCCAATGGGTCTAATGCGCGGCGAAAAAATTTTTTTGGCGCGGATATGCACTTTCGCCAGGTAGTGGTTGAAACTTTTTTGAGGTTTGAAATGGATAGAATGGGGGTTTTTGCCTGCTGAGCGCGGATACACACCCTCAGAGGACAGAACTTTGAAACTATACACCCCAGAGTCAAACCCGTGCCCATGTCTGCTATACGGTAATCCGAAAGTCAAGCATACGCCGAGCGTTGCACTGATTCTGGCGGACGCAGAGGCCGAGGTCGTTTCTGAAGAAGCCCTGAATGCAGTCGCAGTGCAGTCGGACGCACGGCACGTTGCTCGGACAGCGCGGACGGTGAACCCGGCAGGACGGTTCGCACGTTCCACCGCATTTTACTTCTTCGTTCGAGCCGCACGTCGCCGAGTTGCACTTGAGCGAGCGACGAAGACAGCCGTTCTCTAGAAAAATGCGAGCCACGCAGCCTTGTCGCACATCTTTCAACGCCACCGGATTGCCATTCGGCTGCGTCGGACAGTTCGGGCGACGTCCACTTGCATCTATCGCCCCCTCTGCGGAAACTGTCTCTTCGGTCACCGTGGCTGCATCTTGAGAGAACACTCCCAGCAACGCCTCAAACGAAAATCGTGTTTATCAGCATTTTTGAACAAATCCAATAGCCACTTACGGTTGCCAAGAGACAAGCGAAGAATGCCTGCCGAAGCATGGCCACGTTAAAATGGTCGGCTCGACAAATGGACAGCGCGCATCGGCAACAAAATGCAACCGTCATGCGCAAAAAAGCGTTGTCCAAAGGTCACCAGGTACAACAGGCGCAACTTCTATCAATCACGTTTGTGTACTCTATACACAAAATGACACGATGTTTACTGATAAACACAACTGCATAGCCAATGAAGAAAGAAATTCACGTGTCCTCTCCTTTCAATTGCGGTGGACCTAGTCATGCAAAATGGTTTCTTCAGCCCATCATCGACCGGCACAACACGATTTCTTGGTGACACCGCCGTTCGCGCTACTCATCAAGTAACACAACTAGATTATTTTCCATAAAAAAGCTAAAAAGCGCCTTCGTCTGTCCACAGAAGTTCAAGAGTTAACTGGAGATGCCGTTCAGGCGTCAAAGCTATGCTGCTTATGCGATTAATATTGTGAATGCGTGAGACAAAACCCAAAACTTTATTCAAAAACTATGCTTTAAAAAACACGGGGTTGACAACGAACGTACCAACTACAATTTCAATATGTATCAAAACTCACTTCATATCATGGACCTGAAATATAATCGCTTTCAACCTTGATCAAGAAAAAATACCGCCGTACCATCTGTTGTTGGCGTCGGCGGCGGCACGCCGGATCAACCTCTTCTTGTCCATGGCCACAGACTGCAATTTCTTCGTCACTGCGCGCCGACTTGAAGAGAGCACCGACGGGGCGAATCGTTTCGGAATCAGTTCCAAACATTTCAGCGCTTTCAGTTTCAACAACTGCAATTGACAGTCATACACTGGTGGCATAATACCGTACTCCCGTGGAACGCACGAAGTGGTCATCGCGACCAGCCAGTTGGAGCAGTCGTTCGACGACGGAGACGATGTCTGGTTGAAGCGCCGACTCGGCCGCGTCCGTCTCCAACAGCGTCACCAACGCGCCGACCACCAATTCGGCCGTCGTCGGCGACATCTCCGATTTCAACGCGACAATCAGCACCGGCACCAACTGAAAATCTTCAGGTTCGACGCGCGTTACAGAGGGGCGTAAAAGTAAGGGTAGACTGCTTTCAATGGAAGTCCCCGCCTCCGCATATAAACTGAACCAAAAAACCAATCGCTAAATGGCGATTGCGCATTGGGCGATGATCTGGATTACAGGGTACAGGGCCAGCACATTATTGAAATGGATGACTCAGTTTCGACTGCTCCGTCAATCATAATTGCGCACTTTGGTCATTTCACTCGTTGAGCTGGATGCACTGACGCCTTGAGCAAAGGAGAGAATATCACCGAGCACTTGAAAGAAACGCTCGCGTTTCTTATCTGTAATGACGGCAATTTTTCAGCATAATTCGAATCAAATTCTATACCATCGTGAGTATTTGTGAAATGCTTAATGAACAAGGGTACTGTCTGCGACATCCATCTAAAAACGCGAAAGCAATTATAACTGCGCATAATTAAGTAAAAAGAGAAAAGATAAAAAAAAGCGCTACCGCTGCTTCCAGAGCAATGTCGTTTGGTAGCGACACTTTTCTGGATCGGAGTTTCGAGCAGAAAAGTCAAATAGATTTCTGCACGCATCGGTCATTGTAGCATTGCTGTCGGCCGCGAGCAAAGCAAAAAGCTGAAACATAAACGTTACATACTTAAATACTGCAGCAAGAGTGCATAACATCTTCCACATTCGAATCAGAGATAGCCACGAGGGGTATGAGGGGGTATATCACCCCCACAGGCACCCAATCACCCGAATCGAAAAATGTGTTTGTATGGAAATCACCCCCACAGAAGGTGAGAAAAAAATTTATACGGGATAGAATGGCACTTTTTCCGAAAAAGTGACGTCATATCACCCCCAGACAAAAAACCCGTGGCTATCTATGGTTCGAATAGCTACCTTATTAACATAATCGAGTGCAGCAGGCTGCCGATTTCTGAGCAGCAGAGCTTTTGTGATCATGCATTGAGCAATTGGATTGGCGAAACAGTGCTTCTCCAACTCGGCTAACTCTTTTTCCCATAGATTATCGCATTTGTTGATCAATGCAGCGCGAACGGCTATCATCTCAGATGACACATGTTCCAGTTTCTTTGCGATTTCATCCATTGTTTTCGACAACAACTCGCCATTCTGAAAGAAAAATGAGGTAGGAAGGAACAGGTAGGAAATGGATTGAACTCCGCGGATAACTTGCGTCAATTTTTCTTTTTCTGACAGACGAACGAATGGCGATATAAAAAGGACTTTTAAATGAGACCTAGGGGGTCATACACAAATTACGTAACGCTTTTTTAGGCCTTTTTAGACCCCCTCCCCCTCACGTAACGCCATCGTAACGCTGCATTTGGCCAAAACGACACCCCGTCCCTATGCTTAAGCATAACAATGACGTCATCACGTGGCCTCTGCGACCCCCACCTCCTCCCAAAGCGTTACGTAATTTGTGTACGATCCCTAATGGGTGCACCGTGATGTATTTGGGAAAGTCTCCATGCATCTTGGTGGCGTACGCTTTCGGCGCCACGTCTTCGACGATAAGGTTGTGCAGCAGGTTGGAGTGAGTCAGTGCAAAAACGATAGCCGCCTTGCCGCCCATTGAATGACCAAGCATGCTGACCGAATCGAAGCCGGACTGAGGTACAACCACTTCTCGGACGAAATGCGCCAGGTCAAGCGCCGGGGCCACTGCGACCCCCTCCCCCTCCCATAGCGTTACGAAATTTGTGTATGACCCCCTACGCACTTTTGCACGAGAGCAGAGTAGGGATAGATGGGTGATCTTCAAGAGATATGGCAGCCTGTGAACGTTTGCAGCCTTGACCGCTGCGCACAGATGAGTCGTGAAATATTGTTCTTGTCTGAAATACGTACATAACGACTAAAACGTCTTCGCATCAATTAAAAAAATCAGGCCAGGCGCTTACTGTTCTTCTAACTCAAGGGAGATGTCCTGCAGACATATCGCAACCGAATCCATGGCCGAATAATTTTCTTGAGACCATTCGATGATGACTGGCAACACTTTGTTGAGACAGGCGTTGACCACTTGGTCGTTGTCTTTGTTTAAGTGAAACACAACGGGTAACGACAGCAGTACGTTCGGAATCAAATCTGTAATGTTGCAATGACTTAAAGTGTTACTGCAAATACCTACAATGACAGGAGCACAAGACTCTTATATCGGAAAATTTACTATTCGAATGGAAGAAATTTTCCATTCGACTATTCGTAGCAATTGCAGCTCGAGGTTCAGGATGCAGCACATAACTTCTCCAAATTTTAATTAAGCAAATCGAATCTTCATAGAAGAGAGCGCGCGGGTATCAAGGAGAACACAGTTACCTTCATATTGAGCGGATTTGAAAAGGTCAATTAGGGACGGGAACAACACATCCGCTGAGATTGTATCATGAATCGAATACGCGATGACCATCAATTTTTCAGCAACCACTAA